>WEDG01003182.1:0-154390 GCA_017591395.1 Schistocephalus solidus
CCCTGGTCGTTGACTCAGTCGACGATGTACAATAAAAAGAGTATCGGCTTTAAGACGGAGCCTTGGGGGACACCACTTAGAAGCGGAATAGGTATGGAGTTCGACGTATCGATGCAGACAATTTGCAATCTTTCTGTAAGAAAATCTGTGATCCATGTCAGCAGCATTCCTCTTATTCAAATTTCAGATAACTTATAGATTAGATGTTTGTTGGGACAGTATCAAATGTCTTCTTTAAATCAGTTTAGATGACGTCAACCCTTAAATCTTCATCCAATGCGCAATTCCTTTGCTCTGTCAGGGGTAATAAACTGGAAAGACAAGAGCGATGTTGTCTGAAGCCGTGCTGGAGCTCTGGGAGTAATCGGTTTTCCTCCAGAAACTTCATGTTCACCTTCTTAATTATAGATTCCATTTTTTTACAACAAATGGAGGTAATGCTGCCAGGCCGATAATTGTTGACATTAGGTCGAGCCCCACTTTTGTATATGGGGTATATATTTACTACCTTTCAATCGGATGGCAGGATCCCTGATTCAAATGACGAACTGAATGTATGCGCTAGGGGTTTAGAGAGGTCACTTACCAATTCTTTCAAGAACCGACCAAAGGGCTGGGCTTTCTCACCATTTTCAATGACTTCTACGCCATTCCCATCCATAATTTCTGCGACTGAGTCCATTTTTAAATCGACCATTGATATAATGGAATGATATTTTGGGCTTGTTTACAGCCTGTCGGATAAATCTGGATTCATAGTTCCTTCTTGCCTGACGGATAAATTTTTTACGACATTCCATTAGCAAGGAAATTCCTCGAGATATTCTGCTGACCGTTTTTCCCTGAATACCTTCCATGTTTTATTTTTATTCTTAAACTGCCTGTAAAGTTCTCTTAATACTCAGTCAGGGCGACTAGTCATTTTCTGTACCTTCACTGGAAAATAGTGTTCAATCAGATTGAGGGAAATCGTCATTAATGATCTCCAGTCATTCACCATATTCCCTTTGAGCCTGCAGATATAAATGTGTAAGCATGTATATAAATGATATTTCATCGATAGTTAAACTTTATAATTTTTTGTGTTGATGGCCTCAAATGCATGTATTCCTTCTCAAACTCTATGACCGAACGGTGCCTAGAACAAATTCATTCAGACTTAGACGCTCTTTCGGCCTAGAGCTCCGCATGGCTAATGGAGTTCTCACCTTCTAAGTGTCGCTACATGAGTTTTGGGCCTGTAAGGCTGCCGCAACCTCTTATTTTTGAAGGTTGCCCTATGATTGAATGTTCCTTTATCAAGGACTTGGGCTTAAGCTTCACCAATAAATTAGATCTTTCGCCTCATTCCGATAGAATTACGGCAAAAGTTGCTCAGATTTGCGGCTTTATTTCTTATAATTTCTACCTTCCTGAAATTAAATTAAGACATGATCGTATGGTAGTACTTCCCATTCTTAATTTTGCTGTCCTTTCTTCGGTTTAATGAACGAATCTAGCCGTTCAAAAATTGAAAATGTCCAAAGACATTTCACAAAAAACTCCTATTTCCGACTCTTTCAACTACTTCTTATCAACAAGATGCCAGCAAACGAAGCTAAAATTTCTTTGGGTCAGGAGACTTGAAGCAGGCTTTTGTCTCCTTTTCCAACTGAATGATAGCTCAACTCTCCCCAAGCTTTCTCTCATCACCCCGTTAGTCTTCCTTATAACCTAAGAAATTCTGCACTAATTATACCTCCCCCTGCCTCCTCCATGTGTAAACGGTCTCTCTTCTTTGCTTCTAGATATAGCTTTCTTTGGAATAACTTGCCGATTGAAATAAGGTCATTAACTAGTCTATCTGCATTCAAGCGAAGACTGCACATTTATATTTACACTAATTCCATATACTTTTTATTTGCCTCATCTTTTCCCAGAAGCTTTCTCCATGAATCGGAGAAAGGACAATCAGGAATTTTAGGGACCTTCAAGAAACTATTTTTCTCTTGTTCAAGTCCCTAAGGAACAAGGATGTCTCCTTATACCAGCAGTCATTTAAACTATGAAGCCATTCGGACGTACACAGTCAATAATGATCCCGTTTTGTTGGATACTTACAATCATCAGAATTCAATTCTGGATCCTGAGATGCTGAGGCCTCATGTCCACTGAGTTCTTTTCTCCAGATTTTGTCTCTTGTGCCTTAGTGATCAAGAACACACAATATCGACGTTTCATTATCTCATTCTGAAATGTTACTGCAGTATTAGCCTACCCTTACACCTTACCTTATTTTCCGAAGCAGTTTTTTTCTCCTAAACTCTTTTCGAAAATGGAGGCCTATTGAAATCTGCCTCCATTTTCATGGTAAGAGTTTTTTGCTGCCTTACTAGTTCACAATTATTTTTAAAAAATCCCTTACGATTACCCTTACATGACAAGTTATGCCTACATTATTGCGTATCGTACACTTTATCTGCACACATTGTCATAATTTATTTCAGTACTAATGTTTGTTTCGATGGTGCCTTCCCGGCGCTTATCAAATATAAATTCTAAAATATAAATTCTAAAGAGCTGGTATTCATCTATCGAAACCTCGCTATCCGCGATTTCGGCTTTGAGCCACGTTTTCGTAATGGTAACGACATCGGGGGTTCGGTCTGAGACTAGTACCTTGAGTTCGTCTATTTTCGAAAGAAGAGTTTTAGCATTCGTTAACAAACATCTCAATTAAGACTGGGTAAATTCTCCATATCGACTTGTGCTCAATTCTTGGGATTGCATGCTAGAATCTGCAGTGCTTCCCGAGACAAACTGGTGTCCATCCCGCCCATGCTGAGGTCTGATGAGTGGTTGTCAACGGAGTTCTGGAAAGCCTTCCTTTTGTTATACGAGCTATGTGCATTAAGATACTTCGTATTAAGCGTCCTTGTCTCGGTGAGGACCAGCCTTGATGATGTAAGGGGTCTGCTATAAGAAAGAAATCTTCATCACTTTTATTTCCCCATCCCTTATTCGGAACCGTTTTCCCCCCTTCGGTTCTCAAATTCATTTCGGTCCTCAGCGTCCTCATTCTGTGCCTTTCGGTCGGTTCGTAATCTGGCTGAAAAAAACCTCCCGGAGTGAACTACGGAGAGCCATTCTTTGTTTTAGGAGGTCTGAAGCCTGAACGTCATTTTAAGAATGAGTTTAAGAGGCCTCGGTGATGATAGTTCATGTGAAAAACCCGCTTCCCCTAAACTGAATGCTTTCTCCACGGTAACGCATTTAACATCTTGAGGAATCAAATTGTAGTATCCTTGGAAAGTACTGAGGTCATGTTCTACCCTTTACTTTGCAATCACAGAAGTGAACTCTGGAGCCCCTTTTATAACGCGAAATCGTTTTTGGTCAAAGTGTTTGTTTATATATATATATATATGATAGTGGGTGGCTCACCGATCTGCTTAAGGAACATTTATGTTCCGTTGTGCCCTGAACTCAGACTAGAGTACTCATAGGCAGTCGCATAGCGACGTGATATGTTGATAATTTGACGATAGTGATCGGGGATATTTCTGGAATTGCATCAGCCAGTCATACCCAATCCCAAGTGTGGAACACCCAGGTGAAATCCCAGGTGTTCCACACTTGGGATTGGGTATGATTGATGACGGCTAATAAGCCAGAAATGGCCATTCCGGTCTCCCTTGTCTTTGTCGGTTCCAAATTATCAACATATGCTACACGTCGCTATGCGACTGCCTGTGAGTACTCTAGTCTGAGTTCCAGGGCACAACGGAACATAAATGTTCCTTAAGCAGATCGGTGAGCCGCACACTATCATATATATATATATATATTGAAGGGTTACAGGCATGGCCCTCGATGACCCTATTAATGTTATATTATCATTGCATGTGTACAGTCAATATAAAATGGTGTGCATTTAAAAATGTTTCAGTCAAAGCATAACATAACGTCAAATGCGTTTTCACAACTAGTAGAGTCCGAAAGATTTTAAAGGGCTGGTTTTAAGCAATCATGTTTTGAGAGTCGTCTGTTGTCAAATATTATGCCATCAAGCCTTCTTTGAAAATCATAAATGCTGTCAGAGGTAACCGTCTCGCTTGCAAAAAAACTTTCTGAGGTTCAGTCTTGTGCGTTCACTATTGACCATGTAAGGATGACCACGCAGATGAGTTGGGCAGGCATACTCGAAGAAATCCTCCGATCTCGGGGAGGAATAATGGCCCCCGGATACTCCGGAATGTCCAGAGCAGGCTACACCGTAAGTGCCTGTATGAAAGAGGAAATAAGTCAAGCTTTTTCAATCCTTCTTGGTACGGTAAAAGCTTAAGACCGTCGACCATCTTCGCTGCTCTCAGTTGCACCTGTTCGAGGAGGTCAACATCTTTCTTCATCCACAGTATCCAGGCTGGTATTCCGTAGTCTAAATGCGGTCTCACGAAGACGCCATAGACTTTTCCGAAGCGATCAGGGGGAAAATAATTTAAACGCACGTCTGATCCAATGCAGTTTACATGTTGCCTTCTGGACTGCTTTCTTACAGTATTATGAGGGCATCGAATTCGCAGTTGTCACATGCCCAGAGCTTTGTGTGTTTCTACCTCTTTTAATGCAGTGCCAGTAATAAAGTACTGGTGTTCCAGAGATACTTTTCCACCGGCGCTTACGTGTATGATCACGCACTTGGTTACATTAAACTTAAGAAGTCATCTAGCCGACCAGGCACTTAGTTTTTCGCTATTCGATTGTAACCTTTTGCATCATCAGCGCAGCTGATTTCACTCCATATTTTATTTCATCTGCGAACATGACAGCTTCACAATCTAGGTCATTGAGACAGTTATTAACGTAGATTATGAAGAGTAGGGGGCCAAAACAGAACCCTGTGGAACACCACTTTCTACTTTGCCCATTCCGAGCTAAAGTTTCCAACAACAACTCTATGTACTCTGAAAGACAAGAAACTCTTGATCCAATTTAAAAGTTTTCATCAAATTCCTACGTTCCAAATCTTTTGTAAAAGAAGCCCGTGTGGTGCACAATGAAAGGCATTCTTTAAGTAAAAAAATATGACATCTACTGGATGACCCTTATCTGTTGACTTTTTCAATTTTTCGTGCGACTAAAGGGCACTCGTGAGACAGGAACGTCCTGGACGGAAGCCGTGTGGGACATCACATAGGATTTGGTTGTTTTCCAGATAGCTAATTACATGCCTCTTGATAATACGCTACATTATTTTACATGCTATGCAAGTTAAACTGATAGGTCGGTAATTTTCACAGTTCATTCGGGAACCTCCTTTATAGATCAGGGCGATGAATGCACACCTTCCATTCTTCCGGGCGTTTACTTTCTTCAAATAACTTTTCGAATATAAATAAATAAATAAATTGTATATTTAAGGCCCAGAGTTCCCGATCATTAAAAACTTAGTATTGTGGTATAAATAAATAAAATTGGATAATTGCTGCACTATGTGAGCAGAAATATGAACAACAGAAATGAGTAGTATGGTAGGCATATCCGATTCACTATGATTTGCCATTTTAAAACAATAATCAATAATCTTTGGCATATACGGTGAACAAGAAAAAGAAGCAGTAAAAAACTCCTACGTTAAATCGGGGTGGAGTTCGGCGAGCAACCACTTTAAAAAAATAGGACAAAAATACTACTTCTCTAAAAACTTAATAGCTAGAGTTGATGGGATTGGTTTATTGCAATTGGATAGTATTGTGATGTTTCTGACAACGTGTGAGGGTTTGGAACGCTCCTTGTCGAGTGAGAGATAATATAACAGTCAGAGCTACTGATTATAACCACCATGGAGGTGAGAGAGAGGAGGAACTCCTCGTAGACAATATGGTCGAAATGAATAGGGAAAAGTAGAAGTCACGAGATTATCACCGAGATGCGACCTTGTTGACTGCATAGTCCACCAAAAAAGAGGTGAAACTTCAGAACCCGCGATGATCATCAACAGATCCCGGAAACCATCGTCAGGGTTGCAAAATCAGAGGAAAGTATCAAGGTTGTCAAGAGTTGGCGGTGGAAAATGCGTCAAAGAACTTACGTCCTTAGCATCTTAGGATCCAGAATTGAATTCTGGTGATGGTTAGTATCCAAATAATCGGCAGAATTTTAGATTGTGGACCACCGAATATGTACCTCCAAATGACTTCATCGTTTGGATAGCTGGTGATATAAGGAGACATCATGGTTCATGGGGACTCGAGGAAGCGAAAATATAGTTTCGAGAGGGTCACTTAAATTCCCGAGTGTCCTTACTCCGAGTCATGGGGAAAGATTCTGGGAAAAGATGAGGAAAATAAAAAGTATATGGAATCAGTGTAAAGATAAATGTGCAGTCTTCGCTTGAATGCAGATAGACTAGTTAATGAACTTATTTCAATTGGCAAGTTATTCCAAAGAAAGCTATATCTAGAAGCAAAGAAGAGAGAGCGTTTACACATGGAGGATGCAGGGCGAGGTATAATTAGTGCAGAATTTCTTAGGTTATAAGGAAGACTAACGGGGTGATGAGAGAAAGCTTGGGGAGAGTTGAGCTATTATTTAGTTGGAAAAGGAGACAAAAGCAGTCGAAAGTGGTACATACAGTTCGTTAGGAAGTTCTATAAGTCCGAATTCAGGAATTATATCATTCCCAGCGACTTGGCAGGCTTTATACGGAGTAATTCGTTTCTAACTATGGTCGGTGAAAAGTCTAGGTCTAGGTCCTCTGTTGTGGATGAGGAGGAGGTAGAGGAGGAAAGGAAAGGAGGGGTACACATTGGTTGACAAACTGGTGGAAAAACAGCAAAATTATTAGGCTCAAGGGCGAAGACGGTCTGAAAAAATTTGGAAAGAAAGGATGCTTTAACCTGGTCGTCGGTCTTCAGTTTTCCGTCTGCAGACCTAAGGGCAGGAATCACTCCCTTAAATTCTCTTTGTACTCCGTATGTAGACATATAGCATTTGGGTGTGTTCCAACGATTTTTGCAGTATGTTTAGTTCGAACTTTCTCCGTAGCTTAGAAGCCTCACTTTTACAAACGTTGCGTTGCTGCTTACATTCCCGTTAGTGAGCATCGGAGTTGGTTTGTCTGTAACGCCTCCAGAAACGATTTCTTTTTGAAAGAGGCCTGCAAATTTGAGTTTATTAACTTTGGGCGGTTTGTGGTTGTCTTTCTCCTGAGAGGACAGTTGAGGTAAACATTCCTTTTCAATAATGAGCTCAATGTCGTCCAATCTGTATTGGTTCCACCATTTAGTTCTGTTTCCCAGGGTATATCTGACATTTGTCTTCTCTTAAGTGAGAAGTCCCCATTCGAACTGTTTCTCTCCCAAGTATCGGGTAAATTTGTTTTGGAAAAAAAGTGAGTCCTCGAAGCATAGCGTAATGTGATCACTTGACCCTAATGGCGGTCGATCCTGTAGGTCTAGCACATTTTCCCCATCTCGGATGTAAATCAGGTCAAGACAGTTTGACTGTTTTCCTTCTCTCATCCATGTTCCAAAGGTGACGTACTGACAGAGAAGTTTGTCTGTTGCTCATTGTATTAGTTTGTGGTTGAAGTTATCTGGCATTCCCTGCGCAGTATATGTTTTCCAGTCAATACCAGGAGCGCTAAAATCCCCAACAATGAGGACCTCTTTCTTCTCGCTAGTTTTGTGGAGCTCCGTTATGAGAATGAGATCCTGATCAGAAGTCTGATAAGGCGAACGGTTCACAACCGATATCCTCAGTGGTCTGGAATACTTAGCAGATATAGTTATGCTTAAGACTTCCACATCGCGTAATGAAATATTTATATCAGCCATAGGGGTTAGCTTGCAATTGACATCAAATATGACTCCTCCTCGACTTGGTCTATCACTCCTGAAGTGCTGATATCCTCCGAGTGATATTTCGGAATCAGTAATATCTGCAGTAAGCCACGTTTCAGTGAAAGCCATAACGTTTGGTTTCATTTCTTCCACAACGTTTCTTAGGTCATCCAGCTTGTTGAGTACTTTTTGGGAACTTGGTGCTCTGATTTGTTGACAGGGCATCAGCATTAGGAAAAATTATACTCTGGTCGACGATGCTATTTGCATTGTTAAAAACAACGATTCCAAAGTTAATGGCAAACCCCTTTTGGAAACTTAGCCAATTTGTCTTTCAGTCACAGGATTCGGCTTGAACGTCTATTGGTAAAAAGAAGCTTGGTTCGGAGATGGAGCTCATTTTTTGTGATATCATCTTGGCCTATTTCGACTTCAAATTCT
Source organism: Schistocephalus solidus (assembly GCA_017591395.1). Taxonomy (NCBI): domain Eukaryota; kingdom Metazoa; phylum Platyhelminthes; class Cestoda; order Diphyllobothriidea; family Diphyllobothriidae; genus Schistocephalus; species Schistocephalus solidus. The sequence goes on from WEDG01003182.1 coordinate 8,265, forward strand.
TTCTCTTCGGTCCTTCAAATTTAATGAGCTTTTCAACATCACAATCCGTTGTATCATCCAGCAACGATGTAGCATATGCTTGTGTATCCAGAGCATTACCGAGTCTTTCTGAGCTGGATGACAGCGGAAAGTTACATAAGCTGGTTTTATCTCCCTTTCGAAGGAAGAAAATGTCAACTGAGTTAATGAGTTCTGTAGACGCAATGTATTTTAGCTCTACATTAGGTATGCTTGAGGAAGATATATTTGCATACGTAATTTCTTTTGTTGGAATTCTCGTTAATACGGGTCAGTCAGGAGGCTGCGATGTTATGCGCAGGCCGTCGTCATTACAGGTGTTGAGACCATGGGGAAAAGACATTCCCTTTCAGGCATAAATATCACCAAGAACGAGCAGTTTGTCCGTTTCTGTGCAGTCACCTGGAGGGTGTGCGGGTCCTTGCAGAACTTTTGATTACCTTTGTGGAAGCTAGCCCTATCGAGAATATGGCACGGGCCTTGACGATGGTAGTGAAACCTTTCCTCGAATTTGCAAGCACAGGTTCGTCAAACGGTCGTTAGTGCACTGCGGCCAACAAGAAATTCGTCATATGATGTCTTTGCGGGTGGAAAATGGAAAGTAACCATCACTTTGCTCTGTCTTTGGGAGGCTATTCAATTCAATTCAATTCAATTTATTGAGGGAAATAGGCATGGGCCTTTTAGTACCCTATTTGTAACGTAAAATTAAGTGCGGTATACAGAGAAACCGTGTGGGTTGCAAAGGTACAAAAGGCGGTCATAAAATATGACAAGTGGTGCACGACTCTCGAGGGTTAAGATAAATTCTTCATCGCTCAGGCTCGTTGCGGAAAACATAAAACTGTCAAGGTTCCTTTTAAAGCTTTCCAGTGATGGTGAAATCACAACGTCTTCAGGGAGGGCATTCCATGGTTAAACCACTCTGACAGAGAAGGAGAACTTGCGCGCATCCAGTCTCGCCTGCTGGACACGCAGTTTCAATGGGTGACCTCGGAGATGGTTCGTGGCGGCAAATTCAAAGAAGTCCGAGAATTCCAGGCAACAATCCAATCCCTTCACAATGCGGAATGTCTGCAGGAGATCACCACGCATTTGCCTATAACTCAAAGGGAACAGATTAAGATTCATTAGGCGGGTTGGATATGGCAAGGAGCTTTGACTTCTAACCATTTGGGTGGCTTTCCTCTGTACTCTTTCGAGGCAGTTCTGATCTTGAACTGTCCAGGGTTTCCAGGCGTGCATAGCATATTCCAAATGTGGCCTAATGAATGTTCCAAAGGTCTTAGCGAAAAGATCTTCATTGAAATCCAAAAAGGCTCGTCTGATGGCATGAAACACCGAAATTGCCCTCTTCGCCACTTTCGAGCAGTGGGACGATGGTTTTAAGGTGGTGGTCGTCAGCACACCAAGGTCCTTTTGGGTTTCCACGTCTTTTAAGGCTTCACCGTTGAGAAAGTAACTTCTACTTTCGGCAGATCCAGATGGGTTGCCGAAGCGAAGTATTGTACACTTATCAACGTTGAACAGCAAAAGCCAATGATTCGACCACTCCTCCAACCGATTTAGGTTGATCTGCAGTTTATCTTCGTCAGCAGGGCTCTGGATTACATTCCAGATTTTTAATGTCGTCGGCAAACATTGCTGCTTCACAGTCGAGATTCCTGACACAATCCTTCACGTATATTAAAAACAGTATTGGCCCCAGTACTGAACCCTGAGGAACCCCACTCTCGACCGCAGCAGAACTTGACCTCTCTTGGCCGATGCACACAACCTGGCGCCGACCCACGAGGAAGTTTTCGATCCACTTGAGGAGGTTACCTCTGATTCCAATTCTTTCTAGCTTGTACAGCAGTCTCTCGTGCGGCACAGTATCGAAGGCCTTTTGAAAGTCAATGAAGGCAATGTGAACCGCGTGTCTATCTTCAAGTGCTTGGGTCCACCTCTGGAGCGAATACATCAAATTCGTTGTGCATGATCTTCCTTTTCTGAACCCGTGTTGACAGCTTGATAACAAATTATGAGTCTCTAGGAATTTCACCAATTCGCTCTTGATGATCCTTTCCATAATCTTGCCAAGGATGCATGTTAAGCTTATGGGCCTGTAGTTTGTCACTGACGCCCGGCTACCGCTTTTGTACAAGGGAGTTATATGTGCCAGCTTCCAATCAAAAGGAAGTGTTCCGGAGTCAAAGGACTTTTGAAAGAGCACTGACAGAGGTGCGGAAAGTTCATTGGCGAGTTCTTTCAGAAGCTTGTGTGGAAGCTCGTCTGGTCCTGGGGATATCGACTCTTTTAGTTCTTTTAATTCCTTTTGGATCAGAAATTCTGAGAATAGTATGTGGCTAATGCTTGCAGTCGGCGGGTTATCCACTGAGGGACGAAGGAACCTTGCCTCGTTTGTGAAGACTGAGCGGTAGAACTGCGAAAAGAACTCGGCTTTTTCCCTGTTTTCAGAAATGTCGACGCCCACGGCAGTCTTAATCAGTGGTATTTGATGTTTATTCCTTGTACATCTACGGAGGCTACTGCAGACAAAAATTATAGCTGGCACCCACATCTGACTAATTGCTCAGTGGGTTGCCTTTAATAGGGTGAACGCACCGGGCTATCAGACTGAGTAAAAATAATCAAGTTGCCTGTCGAGGGGAGCGAAGGGAATGAGGACGGTAGCTCTCCGACGGCTTCCTTTGCGTTCACTAGACAAGGTCAGCTGGTAAGGGCGAAATTTCCAGAAATTTTTTAGGGTACCATTTCTAGTCCCAGCCCCTCATAGGGGTAAACGATGCTATTCCGATTTACGGATACTGAGGGCATCCTAGGTGGCTGCCGAACTTCAATATTAGTCACGACTTTGTTTGATTTTAAGACGATTAGATTTACCCTGAGCCACCTACGGAATCGGTTGCTATCATTTCCATAGAACTTTTTAGAGCTGGACGAAGCAGTATAGGGCAGTGAGCAAAATATTTGGTGTCTTGACATACACAGCTGATTCCCTCACTTGATTTAATTTTGCGCTAGGGGTGGTGACCGGGGTGTAGCCCTTAGACAGAACCTTGCTTTGAGGAGCCTTAGATGAAGGCCGTTTGGAGCAAATACTACCTGAAGGAGGCACATGGAACGATCTGTCGCCCCTACCTTTTATACTTATTAACTTTACACCCCCTACATCCTATGCATGTGGGATGTCTATGTTAGCATTACATGTTGGATTCATGAACAGGATTTTTTTGCCAAAAACTCAAAAGCCACTGTTTGGCTGATGTATAAATCCCAGTCTCCAAAATTAGAATGCGAATGTCTCGGGCTGTGTGAAAACTCCACTGTACCTTTCTTCTGCAAACATGGGAAATACAATCCCCGTATATCTTACACGTTACAGGCAGGGGCTGAAGTCTGCAACAAGGACCTTATAGGAACGTTGCTCAAGTTTACGGGGTTTTTGAAAACCACCCCAAACAAAGTTTCTCTTCTTTGATGAAAAGTTTGTAAAATTATTAATTTATTAATTATTTATTTATTGCCAGTTTACAGGCAAGGTCAAAAGGGATATACAGTAGGCGCTCGAGCTGACAGTGCTGGTGCTTGCATGTCGCCGTCTTACTGTGGCTTCTCTCACCTAGGTGCCCAAAAAGCAGCCCTTAATACTGAGTTTGGATTTCAGTCCACGAAACTGCTGTTGTGCAATTAACTTTTTTTGAAGTTCACGGCCTTCGCCATACTGTGCAACCTGAACTAGATCAGCGTATTCATTCGGCTGTAAAAGCATTTGTGTCGTATTTACCTAAAACCCTTTATTTCATTCTCCTTTAATTTTGTGTGCGATTCAGGCAGTCCTGCGTTTTAACCTGATTCTTCGATGAAGAAATTAGGTTCTCTAGTATGGAAGCCTGACTATTCATGATCATGGACTAGCTTGAGAGCTTATCTCACCTGTCGCAAGTGAGGTGCAGCCGCACTGGAGACTCGGTTTGCAAATTCTCACTCTTTCCTCAGATCCACTTTGCAATGGCTTGTGGTTCTTTGGGTATGTTGTCTCTTTATTTTTGTCAAATTAACTGTATTTCACAGAAACTCTTAAATGGCACATCAATCAGATAAAGGGAGATAACTGCGGAGACATCAAAGATGGTAAATTGACTGCGTTAGGGATTACTCTTTCAGCTGACGTTTTTACTTGTTTGGAGTTTAACAATTTGGGCGATTACCTGGCTGCAGGTGATAAATCCGGCCGCATTTACGTCTTCAACAACTCCAATCAGGCAGGTTCTGCGGTGGTCTAATTCAAAATATAGAAGAGCGGTACCTACAGCATCTACTGCGCGTTTACGAGCCATGAACCTGAATTCGACTACCTAAAGTCTCTGGAAATCGAGGAGAAGATCAACGCAATATGTTGGCTTCCCTCGATAAACAATTCCTTGCATTTGCTCTCAACAAATGGTAGGTTTTTTTCGCTTCTAAACGAATGCTTTACCTTCACACGCATGCCCGCAGTCAACTTCCTTCACAGCTATTGTCTGTGTATTCCCCTTTTCAGCTCCATGTCAGTGTGCTATTCTCGCGGAGAGCCTGCATTTTGTAGATAACTGACCTTCCAATTAGCCGGCACCCCCGTTACACTCGTGCCGACTTTCGATGTATCTCGCTCGCCTATGTTACACCGAACCGTTATTTTGACTTTAACGTGCCTGTTTCGCTCCGGGCAACAGTGATCTCCGCTCCTCAAAATCTCTATTGATTGAAAACTTGCACGCGATATATATTGTCTTTCTGACTGTCGTTCGCACTTGAATATTTAAGGAAAGATATCCTTCCTACTGATTTGTAAGGAATGCTGTGTCTAGGTTGGCTTTTGTCTGTTATCTCCGTTTCATTCTGACTGTTTCGTCTTTTCGAGCACTGTAAAAGCATTTGAGGATTATTCTTGATAAAATTTCATCCGCGAGAATTCTTCATCCCACTACACATTCATTTCTTCAGATAAAGTCATAAAACTCTGGCGGATGTCAGTACAGCATCCAAAAGCCTACAATTTCAACTTCCGAGGCGATGAAACAAACGAAGACCCAGATTCGGATCCAGGCTGCTCCTCAGATACTACAAATAAAGTAAATGACTCTCTCCGCGTTCCTCCCCTCCGGCTTGTCACTTCTGCTGCCAACTTAAGAGTACCAAGGTACCGGAAGTCCGACAAACTAACCATTGAAGTCCGTCCTCGACGAGTTTTCGCCAATGCTCATACCTATCATATCAACGCCATTTCGGTAAACTCCGACCAAGAAACTTTCCTGTCCGCTGACGATTTGCGTATTAATCTCTGGCACTTGGATATAACAAACCAGTCTTTTAGTACGTTTCTTATCCTTCCTACTGTAATCTGGGACATCAAACTTTACCACTTAAGCGCACTTTTCTATCACTTCGAAAACCCTTCTGTGTTCCGTGACTCAATTCAAGGTGTGTTTGACTTTACGAATTCTACTACTGTGTATGCCTCAGATTTAGTGTTCTTTGGGCTAATCAGCATGATTATACAGCAAAACATTTGAGACTGGGTCAGGAGACTAAAGCTGAAATTCGTTCAGTGACCTATACTAATGCTCAAATGAAGCGTATTTCAGGCAACTGCGATGTTACTTCACAAACGTGTTCTATGCGCCCGGGTTGCTTGAAGCATCATTGGCTGAAAGCCGATGAGGGGGTAGGCTCGTCCATTTACGGAACAATTATATCCACACTTTACGCATAGCCTCCTCGCCCTTGTGTGGTTACCTGCTGCAACTTTGTTAAAATCAGCTTCTGTGATTAAGGCTTCGCTTGTTAGACCTTGTTCACTAACGTAGCTGTAATGATCCTGCCTCTCACCGCACCATCAAAACGTAGCGTCAAAAACAACATGATTCCATCTCCAGCCAAAACTCACTATTCTCTCCCAGTTTTGATAGATCGTAAAGCCGATCATCTGTTGTTGCTCTTTCATGCGCTTTGAAGACGGGATCTCACCCGAACTGGAAGGCTCAGGCTAGTAAAATTGGCGTTCCAATGATCCTGTTCTTTTTTACATTCGAACTTGTTTACAGATTACGCGAACGGCTGCCAAATACGCAAGGATGACCTAACTTATAAGCATAGCCGAACAAAATTATGTAGCCCGTCATTCTGCAGCAGTGCTTGCGTATTAATCTTTTGAATACTTCCTTAGTCACTTGTACCATCAACTCGCTACACCGCAACTAATGCAATCGAACGTCTAAACAAAGTCTTGTAATAACCGCTGTGCTCTTGCTTGTCAAATCAAACAAGAAAGAGGTCGAACCTCTCGAGCAAACCTGGGAGTATTAAGCGTAACTTATTATTATCCGCATAGTCTTGTTCTTCTCGAGTCAAAGACTTGAAGATCTCAACGTTGACATTTGACTTAAGTTCCGGCTCTGCAAATGAGAAATTCGCATGTAGCCTCTCAGACAATTGAATTCTAGGCTTGAGGAGGCAGGTCTCATTGAATGACGACGAGGACCTTCCCACAGCACCGTTCATATGCCTGTCGGTTTCTCGTTGATTTACTTCTTTCTGTTCCCATTTAGTCTCTACAGGGTTGCATGCATAAGGTATTCGGGTGCTCTAAAATCTAAGCTTGTTTTTTTGCATTTTTGCTAGAAACCTCTTTTTTCATAAAAATCGCAGCTTTTACTGAGGACGATAACAGGTAGGGCCTTAGTTCAGCTAACCATCGTTTTTTACAATAATTCAACCCTTCATGTTTTGAACTGCACGATTTCCCCAAGCAGCTTTCCAGTAATCCAAAGGTATGGAAACGTGCACTCTTTATTTTGCGCAATAGATACCGTTGTTTGCTTAACACAGATCATACGTATTACGGATTTCTAACGCAGTTTGTAAGCGTAAATCAGTAACTTTTCCGAATTCATCTCCATGCGCTTGTGGCTTCCACTTTTTCCTCTGCGCCCGTCTCATAGTATATTCTAAGAATCTTGCTCAAAATGTTCTGCTTAAACTGGGCGTAATATGACCACACCCAGCAACTTTCTACAAATCGGTAAAGTTATCGGTTGAGACAGACTTTGTCCCAAGTCCTCGTTGCTGCTGTATTATGTAGATCTGCGCAATGAAGTTCATGTGGTCGATCATGTCAGTGCTCTTAGTATTGTGCTTTTTTCTGCTTGCCTTCTGGTTGAAATACGAGGGCGAATTGAAAGGAAAAGAAAACTACCGAACCCCATCATATGTCAGACAATTTTCCGTGGTTACGTGGATATTTTTCGATAATAATTGAATCGTTGTAATGCTTTACATGTTCTCTTTTTTATTCTATCGCAGCTATAATCGATCTCAAGCCCGCAAACATGGAAGAGTTGTCTGAAGTAATAACCTGTTCACGTTTTCATCCTGAGCACTGCCATCTGCTCGCTTACTCCACCAGTCGAGGTGTTGTCCGCCTCTGTGATATGCGCCAAAGCGCCCTATGTGACAATCATCTTCTGGGTAATTGTCTTCTCTCATTTATATCCGCTCTTTGTTATCGTCTGTGCTGCCAATTTCTAGCATCTTCGCTTTTCTAAATGTTTTGCTAGTTGGCTAGTGCTTTTCCAACTATTTTCATTTATGGCCAAACCCCCAGCCTCTGGGTACGATGCAACAGTAAGGTTAGCTTATTCACCAAGTATTCTTCCATGTTTGATCAGTCAAACCTTGATGTCTGTTAACTGAATAATTATTGTGTGATGATGTATATGAACAGCCATTTCGGGTTACGGTTGCTCACCACCCACCATCAACTTATTCCTATTCTAGCGAAACTGCTCTTTAGGCTCTGGAAGCTGTTCATTACACTTTTTCCGTTTTCAGAGCAGAAAAGTTTGTTCTGATATCTGCTAATTCTTTGTTCTTACCGTCCTCAAAACACTTTTCGGATAATAGCGTTTATCAGGTCTTATATTTTGATCTTTCCACAAATTTCTCGTTTACTCCAGACCCCCTCTCTCCCCCCATACATCCATTAACTCATTTTGATCATCAGTTCCACAGAAACGTCATCAGTCACACGCACTGACGTTCGCATACGCACAGTCACATGCTGATTGAAATTATTTTTCTGCGGAACCCTTCGTCTTAGAAATCACGGAAATTTCTGCATTTCACTCGGTCGAGTTGCCTCGCTTGCTGACCGTCTTCTTTCCATACAGTGACGTTTCACAAGCGGGTGTTTATCAGTGTGAATCTTTGCGACTTAAGAAGCACCACTAAGTGCACACTTCTTTGGGTGTACACATGTGATGTCTTGTTTTTGTAGCACGATTTGCGGACAGTACGTAAAAAATATGTATGCGTTTTCTTAGATAATTTGCCTCCCGCATCCTCTAGTTACCGCCATTTTTTACATGCCAAGTCACAGAGTTGTTGAACTTCTGAAAAAAAACTCTTAGATGATATGGTTTGAAAAACCAAGCGGAATAAATATAACTACGTGGACCAGTGTTATTTTTCAGTATCGTGAGTTATCACCAGTGTACTCCGTCTAACCCACTTGCCCAGTCATATACTCTTCCAGTTTCTGGAATTATTTTGACGACCGAATGTCTGATCGACAGTTAAGACATTCCCCCTAGAGTTGGTTGACATTTTAGGTCCTAAATACGTCTTCGCTCCCTGAATTCTTGCTTTTTTACTTTAGAAGTCCTTGCCACTAACTGCATTCGTCCATTATACTGGTGTTTAATCACTGAACCTGTTGCCGGAATGTTAAAAATTTTGAATAAACTGTAACTGATAGCTGAATTCCTCTTTGCTCGAGGAAGAAAACGCAAAATAGGATTCTCCTTTTGTTCACTCTTGGTCTCATGGCATTTCTCGCCTCATCCCTCAGACTTTGATCTATCATCTTAACAATTTCCTGCGTACAAAGCTCAGGAGGGGCATGTTCTGGACACGAAGGTAGATTGTTGCACCGCAGAATCCTGAAAATCTTTCTTCTGAGGAAGTTAAAAAATGGGAAAGGATCACTTCTGCTAGGCATAATACAAATCTGTTAAACGAAGCCAGAGACAGTCTCAGGATGCGTTAGCCTTTGTAGAAAGAGGCCAGCCTTTTAAGTCATATAGCTCATGGCCATTAAGAGACTGCATTTGTCAAAAACCGGTTCGATTCTGCATTAAATCCAGTTCTGTCTTTTCAGTTCTGGATGATCCCGCCCTCTCACAGCAACGCGGCTTCTTTGCTGACATCATTGCCAGTCTTTCCGACTTCCGCTTTGACCATTCCGGAAACTACATCCTCGCGAGAGACTACCTCAACTTGAAAGGTTCGTACCTTCACTTCTTAATCTTGAAGGAATATATGCTTCTTCTTTAAACTAATGCAAATTTTGAATGATTATCCAGTTTCTATGATTAAAATACAGCCATGTTTGTTGGTCTTGGTAGTTAGCGTAGATCAAAATTTTCCTCTAAACACTTTTTGTTAATGAATGTTCACCGATCGCTAACGAAGCTCACTCGTCCCGTTCTGTCTTGGGGCCTACTCGAGCCCCACCAGCGTTTGCATGATGGCCAGTTAACAATGCCACTTGCGCAGTAGACAACGGCTACTGTAGAAGAAAAATGACAAAAATCTCCCCCACATGTACACACTAAAAACTTTGTAATTTTTACGGGTGAACTGTGAATTAGGTTTACTGTACTGGATTGATAGTTCCTACGCTTGCCCATCAATGTAACCCATTATTAAGATAAATGTTTATACTTAAATGAGAGGTTAGAGATGGCGTTGCAGTTTGCAAAGCCAGTCTGCTTGTTTAACTTTTAACCGCATAACTTCGGAAGTATTCATTTTGTTCAACACCAGGACTTGGGTTGCGTTTTTCTTAGAGAAAAAAGATCCTTTTATTAGTTAACCATGGTTCCCCTAACCTCTTCAAAACGTGATTTACGTAGATATAATAATGTCCTAGTCATGTATAATTTGGCACTTGTTTACTCTGATTATTGAAGAATTTACTATCTACGGTGTTCTAATTAACAAACAAACGTTCGTTTCTACGTTAAGTTAGTCCTTTAGTTCATGTAGACATTAGCATCCCGCACTTTTCATAGTACTCTTGCTACCTCTGTAAATGTGCTCGGTGGACTTTGATCATGTCTAATCTTCCCGGCTTAAATGGTTACATCAGTTTTTCGGTAGTCAGCCTTCATCACTTCCCCATTTTTCTGACTTTCACAAATGTGTTTAATGAAAAGTAACTTTGACCCCCTCAAATTTTGCTGCCAGTCTTTTGGCTCCTCAGAGTTCAGGCACCGTGCTATGATTTAGTTCGACCATTTGGCCCATTTGGGAGCCACCGAGCTTGATAATTTAAACTGCTGTGGACCGGGCGAATGTAGACTAGACGAATAAGCACTTACAAACCGTGCACTCAAAGGCTTATATCCCTGAAAATGAGGATCGGCTTCGCAGTGTCATTGGCCATAATAAATACTACCGTGATAATCTTCGATCGGAAGCGGCGAGGAATAGCACTGTTTCAGAGGCACAGTGCTGAGTTGTGCGTGAGGGGAGACCTGCACACCATGTGTTCATCCTCCCCCGAACACGCCATGTTTTTAGCCCCAAATTTCAAGACGAGTGAAGATGGCTGCAGTATCTGACGTGGCTGAATGCATGCCGGTGCATGCCGACTGTTCGACCGTCGCTTCCGACATTTTCCACCGTGTGCCCCACTGCGGGGTTCGGGCAGGAACGGTAACTTGCGCCGCATTTACCACATTTCCTCCTCACTCCCGCACCCTGACCTGGAGTCAGGACAGACTCAAAGGACTGAGGGTGGAACCGATCACTGGTGTGGCGTGCGCCTGCATGTAGGCCTGCAACTACATCCTCCCTTTCCCCCATGTGTTACATTTGTTCCGTTTTGTATTCCGAATAAAGCCTGCCATACCCTGGTCTAGTCCCCGTGTTTGCCCAGCTCTTCTACCATTCCAGACTACACGCACACATGCTGGCTCCTACATACACCAGCTATATTTTGAACGACGGTTCACTAATCACCCCTTCAAGACAGCTGTCACAAAGCGCATAGAGTGAACGACTTGAGCTCGACCCTCAATCCTGAGGAGGACCGAGCTTATCCATCAGTTTAAAACCCTACAGGTCAGGGCTATTGACGCGTTACGTTGTTGTTTATCGCGATGAAAGCATGCGCTTACTCCGAGCTGGATCGGCAGGTCCGAGTCACGGCGTTGGCGACGCCAGGGGTACTTTTGCCGTACCAAATCCTGTGTGTCCTTAGTCGATTTTATCCTAGAGGGATGCTGAAGGGGAAAAAGTTTTTCTTCCCCACTGACCGTGCGCGAGCGTAGTCTACTCTAAGTTAGCAACTGCAGATCATTTTTTTTCTTAATCTGCGTTCACTTGTCATACCGTTTGTTATGAGTCGTTTACCGGGCCAACACCGCAAGTTGACTGCTTCTGCTGGAATACCTCTATCGTGGTTGATTCGTAGAAGATTCTCATATTAAGTTTATTCGCGCAGTGCATCAACCGCCCAGACCGTACAATACGGGCTTTGGATTTCTCTGAAGGTATGCCCTTTCAATCTTCATTCATGATTTCGTTTGCGTACCTTGTCATCGCCTCCAAACTGACACCCAATTGGGTCTCAACTGTGTCCGCCTCCATGTGTGTGTCGTATATGGCGAAGCCATCTGACTTGTCCGGGTGTTATCCCAATTTCCAATGTAGTCTGCCTTTGGAGATGCAACCAGGTAGCTGAACTCAGAAAATTGAGCGCCAGTGCTACTCAGAAGTAACTGATGTCATCCAAAATTAGAATTTTAGGTATGGGTTTCGGAAGTTTAGAAGACATTTAAGGCCGCGCCTGATATGTCGAATGCAGCACCGGACACATTATCTTCTTTGCTGGTGCCAAATTTCCAGACTCAACCGGTTGTCGTATACCATGGTAGACGTGCATTCCTGCCACCTGCCGCATTATTCTACAACCTTTCTGAATTTTTACCCCTGACCGTCATTGCAGTTGTTAGTACTTTTGGACAGAATATTGCTCCTCTCCTCCATTTTGACCCCATCCCTCCCCCCCCCCCCCCCCCCCCCCCCGGCAAATCCAACCCGAAAACGTGAACCATAGTTTTTCAGTTGTTCGAGCCGCGGCTCGTCTGGCAGTTGTTGCGTAGGTCGGCATAGTGGGGTGAGGGGGTTGATCTCCTAGAGTATCTTACTCCGAATCTTGACGTCTTTATCCACCCCAACGACACCCCACTCTTAAGATTCCAGGTTTTTACTGCACGATGCCTGATGCCTTATTTGATGGCGGGCCACGCTTGCTATGTCATAAGGCCACTTACTTTTGGCCTGATGTATACCCACCTACACTTTTTTGTATCCGTACAAAGGGCCACATGGTAGATGCGCTGGACCAACACGGGTGCCTGGGGATGCGCATTCACAACAAATGCTACATATATGAGGGGTGCGGGGACACGCCTAGGTGTAGTCTCACGCTGTGCTAGCCACCTGCGCATGGTCTCACCTCCGGTCTTTTTGACTATCATAACATCGAGCCCAGTAGGATGAGGTAGATACGACAGAAGTCTTCTATCTCTAAACTAATTCACACGCAATTCACTGTCCCTGAACCCATCCTGTCGTGGAACTCAGAGTGGATAGCATCGAAAACCACTCGAGCTGTCGTAATTGGTGCCTATCGACACATTGTCACTATTTTGTTGGGTTACATGATCACCCAGAAGTTTGTGACCTATACAAAGAACATTTTGTGAGTTTGAATTTATATCTGCCCAGCACCTGCTCATTGGCTCTCTTATCATCCGTTGCTAATCTCCTTCGACTGATCTCATTAATAGTATGTCATGAACGCTCGACCTAAATTCGACTAAGTCTCCTATTTAAGTACCACACGGAGTTCCGTCCCATTCGCAAGCTGAATACTATGGCCTGCGCTTATTCCATTATCAACCAGGGGATGACTAGCTGTGTACAGCCGAGTCATGTCGGCATCAAGACTCTTTAACACAGTCACCCAGCTCTGCACGCACTAACCCCCATGTCAGGCGACAGTAATTGCCGTTTCGGATGATTTAGAAGCTCATTCTTGTCTAGAAGGTACCATGCTCAATTGTCCCTGCATAACAAGACATTAAGATACCGGTTAATGGTCAGGGGCCCCGTGTACAACACTGGTATATTTTCTGAAACCCGATGCTGAAGGGGTAAAAAATGGCATTAACTAACGACCATCAACTGTTCAGAAGAAGATTCGATCGCTGAAACATGGCGTGTATTGGCCAGACATTTCGGATTCTCTTTCGGACCCATCCTCAGAGACAGTTGCAGGAAAGAGTAATAGGGGATACAAGGTGCGCAGTATTTATAGGGCGTGGTTCCCAGACAACCACAGGCCTCCTATAGTTGGCAGTCCTCGTGTTCATCAATGGGCGTAGTAGTTGATGTGATGATGACTTTTCGGCCCGTACCCGAGTCGTTAATCGTTGCGATTCAATCACCGTTGTCGATTCTTGGCATGACGATTACTCGGCTATTTGGTTCGCTGTCAACGGGACTGCTAGTCACCCGCATCCTCCCCGCGTGGCTAGTAATTTTATCCAGACAAATCGCAGCACAGAATATGGAGCCGCGAGGTAATTGCGCTTATGTATCGGCTGCGGGCCAGGGAACCAAGACTCGAGCAGTTCACGGCTTACACTGTTGTCAGGCCTTGCGAGAATTTCGGCCTCATCAAACTTGAAGGTGTGGCCGGGCCCCGTCGCATCAGCCGCAATCTGAGAATTAGCTTTCTTCCTCCTCACTGCTACCTCATACTTGGCCATTCACGTGCGACGTAGTCCCCAAGTTTTTCTGACGTAGTTGCTCTGTCCTTAGTCCATCAGATTCTGTAAACGACTTCAGATGTTTCCTGCCGTGGCAGCGGGTCTTTCGGCCTCATTACTTGGTGTCTGATAGTTGCTTCTGGTCGGTGTGCAACTCTGACTCCGAATGTTGTGTGAAGGCGGCTAACGGCTTCGAAGACGTTCTTCACGTACGGTAGCGCTCGCCGAAATTTGATGCTAGTGCGGTTCGATCTCTCGCTTTATGCAACTGTCGACAAATTTGAGTGGGTAGTCGTTTGCTCTGAGCATTCGTCAAATGTATTGCAATTAGGCAACCTTATCTTCTGGTTCGCTGCAGTGGGCCGCAATATGCCAATATAACGCCCGTGCGCAACTGCGTTTGCGACTGATTTGGTGGTTGCTGTTAAAGCTCAGTACTTGAGTCGTATCTGTCGCTTTCCCCAATACTTTAGTTTTTAGGCCACCACAATTTTTGTTGCAGACGAGGACATCAAGGAAGGCTAGCTGGTCGTTTTCTTCCTCCTCCATCTTGAACTGGATGTCTGGGAAGACGCCGTTGAGGTGTTCTTTGAATGCCAGCATCTGCTCCTGTTTGATGATGCCGAAGGTGTCGTTCACATACTGAGCCCAGAATTTGGTCTGCGGTGTTGGAAGACCAGTGCCACCAACCGTTGCAGGATTGCCTCAGCTACGAGTCACAAGATCGATGAACCCATCGGCGTGCCTTTCACCTGCTCGCAGATTTTTCTTTTGAACTGCTTCCTGGGACTGCTTCTATCAGCGATCATCAACTGTGTTTGAAAAGCATAATGCAGCATAACTTCTGTCAGCATAGCCAGTCGCGAGTCATAGTGGTATTCCGCATCCACCTTGGCTGGCTCAGACAATGGCATACAGCTTACCTTTTCATGATTAGGGAACCAACAAGTTTCCGTAAACAAATACCTGTTCCGTCCGTCTTTACAACCACCAGGGACCGCTGAAGGCCTCTTAACGCGATTGAAATGCAATAAACAGAAACTGTACTCGTTCACTTCGCTCCAGCGGTCACACTGGCAGCCTCAAATTTCCGTTGTCTTTTACAAACCCCGGTGGCCAGAGAGGAGGACTGTTCTGGTCGCTCGTTACAAGGTGGACGTTTTAGCCCCGAACGTGTAAAACCGAACGAAGTAGGTGCAGGAAATACCTGAAACGCATTTAAGTGGAAGAGCGAAAAAAGCATGAAGTCGCCTTTGCCATCAAGTAGTATGTCGGCAGGCAAGTGCCCCGTCTCCCATAGACCATCAGCCATCCCCACAGGGTGCGTGCGAATTCGCCAAAATTGTTAGTGTATACGCCCCGCCCCCCCCCCCCCCACCCCCCACCTTCCCACGAGATGACAAGTTCTGCGAAAAGCTGCACCTCCTGCCTGCGACTGTCGAGAATGCACAAAAGGAATATCCTCAATAGTTTACATACCCTCACAGGGACATAACACGCCGTCTGGGCGACAGCTCTAGGCCAACACAGTGTAGTAAACGGCGGCAGGCAAACGCATTGCTATTGTTGTAGGCATACCCAGTACACCGTTTCCCATCACAAACACAGTCTTCTTCCGCATTCCAAACCGCTCGCATCACTGGAAGTCTCTGGATCACGTGCCTGTCAGAAGGCAGGCTTCGCGCGATGAAAAGGATAACGTGCGCTGTGGGCAGACCACCGCCTTGTCCGCTCGAGGCCTCAACTCCTGCCCTGCGGGCGACGGCCTGGAGACAAGAAAGCATAAAGCAGGTTAGGTGCTTTAATACTGGACAGGGCTGACCGCGGGATGAATATCTGCAAAAGAACTGGGCATTTATGCACAGCAAATGCATGTTTCAGAGGTAGAGGAGCTGGAGGGGACTACGAGACGCAAACCAGACCATTTTCACTTAAATCCTTGGACCCGCGTACTGACCATATCAGGTGCAATTCAACGATTAAGAAATCCGTCAGCCTTTCCCAGCGAGTAACTCGCTACACATAACTTGCCTTGACAACGACAGTGCGAGCAAGGGCGCCTTTTTTCGAGGCCGAAACCGAGTGCAACACTGACTGGCTATTTTGAAAAGCAGAAGACATCTCAGAGTACGCGGACTGCGGTGAGACGAAGGACTTCCTCAGTCCGAGAGAACCGCTTCGTTGATCAGCTCGGATGGCGTAAACCTCATGTCTCAGGAATCACCGGATCTGGAGCACTGGTTCAAGCACTCCCCAATCGCCCATCTGCAATCTCCGTTATAGTTATCAACCGCTCCGCTGACCTTGATTGGCCACCCTCTCCGCGAGAGGCATTGTGATGTTCAGCTGAAGAGCTCTGAGTGTCAACTCCCAGCAGGAGTCTACGAACACGGTGGCCCGCGACTTCTGAACAGCCTGACCTTGTTATTTTGGGATTTGTTTGGAGAAAGACGGGTACCGCAATACTTCGTGGATGGCGCCGTTGTAAAATCTTACGTATTAAAAGAGAAATATCGGAATCAGCGGAATCAGCCTTCTCAGCATTCTGAATGAACTATTTGTTCTCGTGGCATCACTCACTCCACTGGAACAGAGACCTTTCGCAGGAAATCAACGCCGACGCCGAAACTGTAATGAACCAATAGAAATGAACTTCGTTAGCTGACAACTACAAGGAGTGCCAAGAAATTAGAACAGCTTCTAAATCACAATGACCTTTGAAATTGTTTACGTCGCTGACTATGTCGGATCGTATCGAAATTCTGAGCTTGTTGAACTGGGTACTTTGCGATGACGTTGCTATGGGTGCTCATAGGCCAGCTAAACAGAACCGGTGACACCCTTAAGACCTCACTCATGCGCCTTGAAATTAACCAAGTGACTTTTGGAAGACTAACATGGGGCCCTCGGTTATCCAGGAAGCCAACTAACAGCGGAGGCCAAGGCGAACGGATATGCTGTGTACCGACACCCAAATGTTTCCGTCTCACCGTCAACTGATTTTCAGTGCGCGGATTGTCCTTGTTTGCTACCTTTCAGGTTCACTACGATGTAAACATGATCAGCACACCCTCGCAACACGAAACGCTGCGCTATCATAACCAAAAACGTCCTCTTATCTGCCTTTGTGGTAACACTTAATTCCTATCGTTGTTTACTTTTGTCGGACATCGGTCTACCTGCTGCAGGAAGGACAGTGCCATGGCGCAGAGGACACCGAACTACAGTTCGGCCTTCGCGAACGCCTATTTGGGCCCATAGAGTGGGCGAAGAACCGTGACTTATGCGTGAATTATTTCATAGTGAGGCAGACGGGAGCAGCATCTACCACACCTGTCAAGATGGCTGGAGATGAGAGCGCACGCCGTAGCTGGAAAAATCAAACATCCCGTCTGTGCGTGCGACACACCACCTGATCCCCACTGCATGTACCGGGTTACTAGGCTGCTCGCCTCCCTGGTAGTTTGAGGGAATCGAAAGAAAGTGCTGTTATTTTTTAAACATCCACTCATGTCTACACTCTTAGCTGGTACGTCGGTTGGCAGTAGGGCAATATGTTCAGTGAAAAAGTGGTGCTGAATTTGGATTGTGCTTGAAATAGGAACGGATTTCGATATGTGTTGAGAATGACCATTTACATGCCCTGTGCTGACAGATTCCAGATTCGAATCCAAAATGACGTCTGCTTCAGCGACTGAACACTTGGACCACCTGCGTTCAGCAGTCTACGCTAAGGTGGTGTATTCGGTCGGATTCGGACCACGCGTCAGGGTAGCGGCCTTACTGCAGTCGGATAGCTCCTCCACTGAAGGACCGGATTAATTATCATGGAAGTCTGCATTTGCTGATGCTCTGCAGCGTGCGAGGCAATTTGGTAACCTCTTTATGACAAGCTGAACGTCGCACAGGGTACTGCTGTGACCAGGCCTGAGGTAGCCAGCCTCGCTGATGTTGGGGGTTTCGCCTCTCCTCGCATGACGATCTGCAGCAACGAATCTGGAGAGCTTGATCTATTCCCTCCTCCATTACTTGAGACCGAATACCGAAGATCCCAGAGCCGTTTCCATGCCCTGTACTGTGCCAAAACAGATTCGTAGTTGGTTCCATCTTCGACGCCTTCAGATGGGCAACAGCGCCGGATCGAGGGCACCAGCACTGAACCCATGACGGTGCATAGCACGTCTAAATGACCTCTGTCGTCTTTCTTGGATGGCCTGGGATATTATTACCATGTCGCAGCAAGTGTGGACGTCATGTTTCTTCGAAGAATGGTCCTCAGACAGTGGTCATCAAACACCTTCAGTTTCGCTCATCTTCCAAACCCACAGCCCAATATTTACAGCCTTGTGTGAGGATGGACTGGACTGGTGCCCGGTAAAGGCGTTGTAGGGAGCATGTGTATTTCTCACTGCGAGATCTGCTTTTTGGTGAAGTGCGATTTGTGTGAATCGAGGGACATGTAACGTTTTGGTTGTGAGTATATACTCAGTGTCACAATCGACAAACCAAGCAGTGATTAGCAGGAAAAGACAGAAGCCAGTATAATTGGCTGGATTTTGTGCACAGAACCCTGAGTCGCCACCTTGGGCTCTATTACCCACTGGTGGGACCAGGGCCTGTGCTGCCAGTTTACTGGCATACCCAAATGAGTGTGTTGCTGCCTCATGTGGCGATAACCACTGGCGGGAGCCCGTCAACTTGTGTTTATGAGTTGGTATGAGGAAAGGGCGTTTGCGATGCCGGCTGCTTCACTGGGTCTGTCCGACCGCTTGGACCGTCCCAGGAGCAAAGTAGCCTCCCCCATTGGTTGGGAGTTTTCCATCGCCCCTTTGCTTGTGGGCAAGGCTGTTGGCTTCCAAATCTCTGAGGCAGTACGCAATCCAGGAGCTTCATCGACCGCTCGAAATGATAGTTTATTCGCCTAAGCTTTTGAGCCAGTTCCGAGTACTTTTTCGGTTTTCTGTCGTTGTGGCCAGCTGTATGTACCTGTGTGGTAGTCACCAACACTGTGACTGAGCTGCTGTCTTCTGACTGCACAACACTCGGCAATGTGGATGCGAACTCGACGCATCTGTTTAACGATGCCCGCCTGTCTTGCGACTCGTCCAGCAATAAATGTGACCGCAAAATCGAGCGTTGATTTTTCATCAGATGGTTAGTAGTCATTAATCATATTGAACTGTCCTGTTGTACTCAGGCGGTGTTCACTGTTTTTTCAGTTTGGCCTATATAGTTTCAGGAGCAGTAAATACAATAAGTGTGGTAGAATGTACTCCACTTTTCTCCTGGGTTTCACCGGTTCTTGTTGCGCATAATTTGACTGCGCATTACGGTCACCGTTCTGTGAGTTGCACTGGTATTTGAAACTCGAAATGTCATGTTTTCCATTGTGCACCGATTATTTGGCAGTCGTAGACAGGTTGTTTATCTTTGTTAGGCACTGCACCCCATCTCACCTCCGTTCTTCTTGCCCCTGTCATGACACCGTGCTCAGGTGGATGAGCGAGGATAGAGTGTCGTAGATGCAGCGTTAGTCTACTGCCATTGTAAACTAATTAACTTGCAAGTCACTGTCCTTGACCCACGCTGTTGTAGGGTACATGGTGTACGTCGTCTTTCACGACAGTCGAACAGTGTGGATATGCAGGACATGACTTCTTAGCATCGCCTACTGCAGACGCTACGTTTTCTTACTCGCTTGTCAAATCCGTCTGACGGTTATGCTATTGCTATTGGTAGCATCCATTTTCTTCTAGCCTCTAAACTCTTCACCCCCCTAACCACTCCGATGGAAATTTCCTGTTCACACTTGCCACACTGAGTCTGATTTTCATTGCTCTGTCTGCTTCCAGTTTGGGACGTGAGAAATGGTTCCCAGCCCTGTGAAGTCTACTCTGTCCACGAACCCCTCCGCTCTCAACTTTGTATGCTCTACGAAAGTGATGGCATCTTTGATAAATTTTTGTGCTCGTGGTCGGAAGACGATCGGTAAGTCGTTTTACTCACCCATCCACCTCCCTCCTGCTATATTGATTCCCTCCACCCGTCGGTTATTTCCATCGCAGGGCTCGCCCGCGTCGGGTGAAACCGTATAGCCTCGCCCCTATTGCTTTAGGTGCATTGTCTATGCTATACTCAATTAGTCGTAGTAGTTTCGGCCGATTTCAAGGGCAAACGCCGTCTGCTTTCATATGCATCCCTTCTTCCTCGGCGTCGTCCCTACGAAAGGCACTTGGCCTTAGAAATTTTGTTCCTGTATTAATTCTGCTGTCGCATTCATCGAATGGAATACTTTTTGATAGTTTCGGGACACGCTCGTCCCGTTGCGCCTTGGGATAAATCTATAGCCCTCGCAGGCAGTTGCACACCGGTCATTAATAAGGCAGCACTAAGTGCTGGTAAAGTCAAGAGAGAGTGGAATGACCATTTCTGGCTTTATAGCCATCGTCAACCGGCCATATCCAAGCCCAAGTTTCGACAAACTAGAATTCAAACCTGGGTTTTTTGGTCATTGAGCAGTTTTATGTCCAATGTTGTATCATCGAGCCATGAACATGTTGTCCTTTCGCTATGCGACTACCTGCAGGGGTCCTAAGTTTAACCATAAGGCGTAACTGAATGACTTTGTCCCGTAACCTGACCGGTGACTGCCCATCCCGACCACTACTCACTGGACAGCGGATCCGTGGTAAAGCGCTCCATAACCAAAGAATGCGGTTTCGAATTCCAGGTTATCCAAACCTGGGGTTGGGCATGGGTCAACTGAAAACGGCTAATACGATCAAAGTTTAAACTCGATTCACTTATTCCATGGAAATTGGTATAGTGATATCTGAATAATTGTGTCCTTTGCTATTTTAAAATCGCCCCTCTAAAATTATGCCCGTCTACCCCTCCGCGCAGTAAGAGTTTGCTTGAACCTCCATGTGCTGTATCCAATAAAAAGGTATTCAATACCTATTTTCCAGAGTTTGTTCTTGGCACTTCTTGTCAAATGCTGTTACTGGTCATTTTTTCTCTCGGGATATGGTGATCAGTATTCTCCCCAGCAGTTTATTATGTGTTCCGATTACATAATAGGTAATAGTTTTCTTTGAACCAATTATAAAAAATTCGGTGGGATTCGTACCCACGACAAAAAGCAGAAGGCTTTATTACAGCCAACGCTCTAGCCACTTGAGCTACAAGACTCCACCAGGAGCCGTGAGTTTAATCACACCTGAGTCAAGTTATTCGCCCTTGCTGTCGTGGGTTCGAATCTCACCGAGGCTGCCTAGTTCTTCATAATTCATTCGAAGGAATTATTAAAATCTGTCAAAACCCTTATTTAGATAATAGTACTCTTACTTATCTTTAGTCTGTTTATGTGATATGCACGTTTTACGAACACTTACTGAATGAGACCGAACGCACGTTGCCTTTCCAAACTACCGTGCAGATGATGCTCTTATCAAAAATCTTGGTTTCTGGAAAGTGACGCGTTGGCCTCTTACCACACCCTATAGAGCTTTAAGCAAATGGTAATCGGTGATTACTGTGGGCCGTAAGTTCACGCTTTTATTTACTAGCGTGATAGGATAGCATTTGGTCATTTGCAGCCACCCCCGCCTTGGTACGTCAGATGGCAAACTACTGTGGACTTTATTTCAGAAACGTGCTGCAACCTTGCCTGACGTTTTGGATTAACTCCCGAAACCATAATCAGGGACAGTCGCAGGTGACGGAAGGGCAGCTAATCATCACACCAAGTACGGCAGCCGCTAAGTGTGATAGGCATGTGGTTTAGTGACATCTATAAATACCGCATTCCTTGTGCCTTCATCAGCCTTGTCTGCGACTGTCTTTGATGATGGGTTCGAGTGAGAATCTGAAACGCCAGGCCGATAACCTTGTTCCAGCTATCACATCTTGTTCTTCTGAACTGCCTCCTAGAATTCACCCCTTACCTCCTGTCGGCAATCTTCTCATGTCCAAATGTTGACCCTTCTATCGAATGATCAGTGTGCCTGAGGGTCGTTGGTTTTGTTTCACGTCGTAGGAAAACGAGATATGGCACATTCCTTTCTACAGCGTACTACTTAGTAAAAAGCTATTTTTACTGGCATTCATCAGAGTGCATGAAAACTTCCATTTTTTTCTGAAATTGGGCTTCAGACAATTTTTGAGGCAAGTTTCTCCCCCCCCCCTTCTCTGTGTTCTGAAATTTCTGTCCACTTAATTCATCTTTTTCTCCATCAGGTATGTGGCCACTGGCTCGTATGGCAACGTTTTGCGTATCTTTGACCGATCCAATGGCTCCGACTGGATGTATGACCTCGGCGAGTCGAACCTTTTGCCGGCCTATCCAGGCACCGGTCCAACTAGCCTGCGTCCCCGTAGGACTCGCCTACGGCCCAAACAGTTCATCGCCCCTGACAGTCAACTGGGTTCTGATATGGGCTTGACCTCGGTTTTTCTCGCACATGCCAACTCCATTGAATCCAGTGTTTTTGGTGATCGTTCCCCTCCTGAGGGTGGCAAACACTCTTCCAGTCATCATCGTCGCAAACCCCTTGAACGTCATTCGCGCTCGATCACAGTGCCGCGCACTCTGCCCGCGGGCTCCAAGCGGCGGAAACAGGCTCTGCCCTCGCGCAGCAAGGTCGTTGTCGATCTCGCTGCCGGCAGCAGTGTGGCCGCAGGAAAGTCTTTCAACAAGGATGGTGACAAAGAGGACGATGAGGTGGAGGAAGCGGAGGAGGAGGAGGATGACGAAGAGAGTACGCAGGAGGTTGATGACGAGGTCTCACCGGGTGAAGGGGAAGCTGGGGAGGGGTCCAATGTGGACAGCGACCACTTAAATGGTGGTTCCTCACCGTTCCTCGAGGAAGAAGAGGGGGAGACGACGGACGAAAGCCAGGACAAGCACTACTCTGGGGGCTCCAACTGCTCAACTTCCAGCCCCACCGGTTTACGGCAGTTGGACTTTCAGCGGAAGTTTATGCAGATCACCTGGCACCCCCAACGTCGCCTAATTGTTTCTGCTTGCGGCAATCAGCTTTTCCTCTGCTGTGGCAAACAGATATTCCCGCCCCCACCATCTCCCGAACGCTGCTCACCACCGCCCTCCACGGACCGAGTCAACAACGAGGACGCCGTGGGGGTCAGCAGTCCGCTGGACGTGAAGGCAGCCAAGCGTAGACGCCGACGAAAAGGCACTGCTGAAACGGTCGTCTGTCACCTCTCCCCACCGCCGCTCACAACCCCACATGAGACCCCGAGTGAGCCGCCGGAGGATACCATTGACGGTGGCGGGCATGTCACTGTGGTTTCCAAGTTCTCTACCTTTTGCAAGAACGTAACGTCTAAGAGTGTTCACGAAGATCACCCTGACCTTCTAACCGCCACCGCCGCACCTGACACTGAGCCAACTTTCCTTGCGAATCTCCGAGCTGCCGGTTTGAATCAGACCGATGCAATCAGTGGTTCTCCGGTTCAGGAGATTGGTGGTGATATAGAGATGGAATGATACACCGACCAAGTACAGCGCTTTTGCTCCTCCTTTTCTCCTCCATCTGCTTTTTACTCCTTTAGCCCCGGTCAGGCTCATATCCTCCTTCGTGATGTATTGAGGGAGGAGAACGAGAGAAAGGCGGAAAACCGTGCTCCACCCTCCCTAGTTTTTAAAGTCCCGATTTTTGTAATGTTCATGAAAAAAACTGAAGCGCGCAACCCTCGCCTGTGTACAGAACCCACTATCCCCCTCCCTCTCGCCTCCCCTATGCTGCTATGACCCGATACTCCAATGTTCGTTTTTTTCACTCACGATTTGTGCCCAAAGTACAGATTTCTGAAATTGTGCTTTTATCTATGCTTCTGGGGGGAGGGATATAACTGTTGCCGCTTTTAGGGTCACAGCCAGGGTGGGGGGTGGTCGAACTGAGTACATGTGGAAGAATCTAATTTGAAGTCTATTGGTGCCGTATAAACTAATTTTGGCGGCTTTCGTAACTGCAAATATTAAACTGGCTACAGGTACTTCGCGGTGTTGGTGGTCACTTCCTCCTCCCTTCTCCCCGTAGTCGGTAGGTGAAGCTGTCTCCAGCAGCTTGTCTAACCAGCCGCATGGGCCAGCGCAGACTCTCCCGCCGCGCGTCCTCAGTAATCGCAAAATTTTATTGACAAAGACAACGAAATTAACCCACGGGCGGACAGCTCGTATTCGGCACTTCACTGATTGAAGACGGCGCGTGTACGCGGGATCTGATCATGCCAGTGTCCGCCTTGAATTTTGCCACCAAAACTTTTCTAGAACTGACAAATGGTCGCCTTATGCGACCGTCCGCATGGCTGTGAACTTTCAGCTCGGAGACGAAATTGAAGAATTAATCTCTGTCCGACAATCAGGATGAACAGGTGTGCAGGCCTTTCCCAGGCCTCCGTCTTCGGTTGAGCATCTCGACCTTGAAGGTAGCCAGAGTTCGGGTAAAAGTACATCTGGCCGGTTTCCGGCACATTTTTATATGGTTTTGTTAGAAAGTTGGAGGGCGAGGGAGTGTAGTTGACGTGCTCCGCTTCTGGGTGACTGGAGGCCCACGTAGAAGGGCAAATCTAGGGAATGAGATGAAGACCATATTTGCCTGTGCCTCGGCAAAAAGACCAGTACGCTCCAAGACGCCAACCGGAACCATGACGCGTTCATTGTAGTTCTACCTTAAGACTCATTCACGAGCCCTGGAGATGGTAGCGTAGCGAGAAACAATGTGCGTTTAAGAACTGTCTACCAAGACGTGGGAGTCACGAGAGGAGGGGCAATTTCTGACTAAGTAACCTCTATCAACCAACCATATCCCGAATTCTACTCGAACTTGGCGTATGACTGACTTACGACGACCCATAGGTCAGGAAATTGTCCTTCCCGTCTCCCTCTTACGAATATTCATTCTATTTCTCCCATAACCAGCTGGCTGAGATGTTTTGCAGGCGGCTGGAGAGAGAATGAGTGAGTTCTACACCAGAAATATCTAACCTCACGGTAAATCAATGCATTCCTCATTTATAATAAATCTGACGCTAAAGATCGCGATTTGGAAGGGGGAAAAGTGACAAGAGAACTCAGTCCTCATGGCAGGCATTTGGAAGTCATTGGGAGGCTGAGTGCCATCCTGTAATGACCCCTTATGCCCTCTGGGATCCAGCTCACCTGGTGCATGCATCGAAAACCAGGAGGCGTGCGTGGCACGCCTAGACGGGTAGTTTAGCTTTGTCAGCTATTGCACTTGCGCGCACCTTCGGACATATTATCGGATCAAAATGTGTGAGGTGAGAGAAAGTGCAGTAGACGCCATGCAAGTCACCACTGCTTCGCCCACTCCGTGGTGTATCGCGAGCCGTCGTCACTTGCGACAGTTGAACACTCGAACTTTTATGACTTTTCTTGCCAGCTGTCCTATGGGGCATATCCGCCCGTGCGTGACCTTGCATAAAGTACGCTTTTGTACGCGAAGTCGCTGGGGGTGGTGAAACAGTCAGGTGACCTCCGGACAAAGGCTGGGTTCAGGCGCTATTGCCTGTTGTTGTTCCAGCGTATTTATCTTGACTTTCTAACTTCACCTTGAATGACAGTACTTAGATGTGATACAGGGAGTCTGCCTCGGCTCCCGAGACATGCCAAAGGCGCTGTCACATGCGCAATAAAAACTGCTTGAAAAAACAAAAAAAGGCATGAATAGCTCCTCCTTCCGTACGTTTTTCCACACTTGCTGACTGTCAAGCCCGTAAGATCCTTTCAGGACAACACTAGCAGTCAGTTTGTTTACTTGACTGTTATGTACAGCCACTTATAGCAAGAGGTTGGTTTTATTCTGATAGCTATCGGGGACTATTTGCAATCACGCGCCACTTTATGTGTCATATCACCTCGCAGCCTTCTCACATACTGCGGCAAGATCACGTGGATCCCTTGGCTAGGGAACATATTTTGAAGAGCAGAAATGAGGATTGATGGAGAAAGAGGAGAAAAACGGAATTTTCCAAAACGGTAATCCCCTCGGACCTCTAAACATGATTCAGGACTGAGCAAGTCAATTATAAATACCGGTTGCACCATGGAAGCCGTTTTAGATGGAGAACGAAACCATCTCAGGCCGTACTTGATGTTGCTCTGCCGTTACAGACTGTGTGCATGATATGTTGTGCCCCTAAGTGGGGCCGCAAGTTAAATTCGCTGGACTGGCTGGGGGTGGGGATGGATCAGGGCACGCCAGGCGTTCTTCGGGGTGCGCTCCATAACAAATGCCGCACGTGGGGAAGTGTGGTGGCACGCTTAAATACAGGCTAACTCCGCGTCAGCCCGAGTCCGCCTCCGCTTTTCATGACACCGGGCACATGTGGGCGAGGGGAGAGCGAGTGCAGTAGATGCAGCGCAAGTATAATATAGCTTAGGACTAATTCACGCCCAAGTCGTTGTCGGTGCGCCCCCAAGCTGTGGAGACTACGGAGCACAAACGCAGTAGAACTGTCGTGATATGGAGTGTGGCAGCCTTGCGCAGATAACTTAAGAACTCTGTGTGGCATCGCGGGTCCGAGAAAGGTACCCAGTCATAGAATGCACCAGATTTCATCTTCCGTCTGCTTACTTAAACGTTACTACTAGAGCTCGGTTGGTGTGATTTTTTTCTGTTGCTGTTATGTAAACCTTCCTCGCTATCTTCAAAATCGACTCCCCAATTTTATTCTGGTAATCGCCACAGACAGCTTCTCGGTCGGATAACCACGAGTGATCTGTGAAGCTTTCTATAGGAAAGTATAGTAACCCGCGAATGCAGTTATAAACACGGTCAGCAGCCCGCTGGGCGACTAGCTACCCATTTTTTTAAGAACACTGCCCATATTTTCGCAGATATAGGGCTTGTATAATGTTTCGTACACAGTGCCTACTTACCACGCTCTTCCTGACCACTTAACTGTAACTACTGGAACATCTCTTCGGTCCTTTTCTCTCACTATCTCTCTCGGTAGGAATAGAACCAGCTTTCCTATATTGCTTACTCTTCGTTGATGAACGTTCACCGATCGCTAACGGGACTCACTAGTCATGTTCTGCCTCTACTCTCGAGCCCCGCCAGCATCCGCACAGTGGCTAGTAGTAGTAGTAGTAGGAGTAGTAGTAGTAGTAGTAGTAGTAGTAGTAGTAGTAGTAGTAGTAATAGTAGTAGTAGTAGTAGGAATAGTAGTAGTAGTAGTAGTATTAGTAGCAGCAGTAGTAGTAATAGTATTTATAGCAAGTACAGTGGTAGTAGCAGTATGTATGATAGAGATAAACGTAATCAGCATATATTATTATTATTATTATTATTATTATTGTTATTAGTAGTAGCATTAGTAGCAGTAGTAGTGCAGTAGCAGCAGTAGTAGCAGCAGCAGCAGTAGTAGTAGTGCAGTAGCAGTAGCAGCAGCAGTAGCAGTCAGTAGCAGTAGTAGTAGTAGTAGTAGTAGTAGTAGTAGTAGTAGTAGTAGTAGTAGTAGTAGTAGTAGTAGTAGTAGTAGTAGTAGTAGTAGTAGTAGTGAGCAGTAGTAGTAGTAGAGAAGCAGTAGGAAGTAGTAATAGTCGTAGTAGCAGTAGTAGTAGTAAAAGGTATAGTATTAAAAATGTCGACAAAGGCAAAGGGAGACTGTAATGGCCATTTCTGGCTTATTAGCCATCATCAGCCAGTCATACCCAAACATAGGTGGTACTCCCACCGAGGCTCGAACCCACGAGTTGTTGATCGGAAGTCCAGCGCTATTACCATTGAGCAACGTGCTCGTTATCTTGCCCATTTATACCGGGAATATTTACTGAATTCGTTGATTAACGCTGACCGAGCGCTAACGGAACTCACTCATTCCGTTCTGCCTTTGGGGATCATTGCCTAGCTCCGCCAGCAGCCGCACAGCGTCTAGTATAGGCCAATGAGCATTGCGGACAAATTGCTTACTTTGTAGGCAAGCATTGAAGGGAGAGAACGGTCCTTTTCAAATTTGCGGCTTACGGAGTAGAGGCATCGGTGGAAACCACTGCCCGGACAGTTGATTGAATTTAGGCGGGGGCAGCAACCTAGAGGAAGAGCGAAACAATGTAAGGGGTATGAGTTGTCATGGCACGTCTACCTTTCCAGTCAAAAGCTCCATCAGCATTCCTGTGGATTACAGCGATGTTATTATGCTCCTAGAGTTTGCCTGCCATCGGTGCTAATTGATGCGCGGAGACAAAATGCATGAATCATGCAAACTTGCTATATGCCCTAACTGTGTCTCGACTGAAACCAAATAAACTTCTCCTTATGTGGAGCCTTTACTAGCGGCATTGATCGATGAACGTGTTCAGTCATCTCAGAGCAGCAATAATTGGCATCTGCTAAGGTCCTATGTGGCAAACATTCTCCTTGTTACAAGGGAGCTCCTGCAACTGCTCAACTACAGAACAACAACCCGGTTACGCTTTTTAGTAGTAAATCTGAATGATCCCTGAGCTATTCTAATCAGGCGCAGTTCTGTTCCAAGACCAAGCCTGTTAACCACCACGTCGAGGTTTGTGACTTAGCGTGTCATCAACCTGACGCTATTTCCTGATTGGTTGGTTCTGAAGGCAACTCTGGACTGCGCTAGCGGCAAATATGGCCTGTTTATCTGGTACTTCTCGCTATCGACCGCTAAGCAACCAATTTTCCGAAACTGTAATCAATCGAAATTGGTTACTACTATTAATTAATTAAGGATCAATTTCTTCAACCATTAAATACGTAAGTATAAATTAATTTAATTATTAAAATATTGAATTATGGAATTATTGAACATCTAACCAATAGTTAGTGAATCCCAATAAACAACGCTACCTGAAAATTCAAAACAATAGTCATGATTACTAGCCATAATAAGTTGGGCAATGCCACGCAGTCCGTAAATGCCTTAATCTGCCCTCGCAATCAAATGGACTGATGACATATGACAACATAAACCGACAATATCAAAAACACATGCCTACTGAAGTCGATTTCAGTAGCGATGACATTGATAAGATACAAAGCAGAGCGGCGTTTCCATTTTGTGGAACGTTATGATCGCAGCTGGGCTTTGTGGTTTATTCAATAACGATTGTATATTGCCTGCCCTTAACACACACCTTAGAGGCTATATCCTCTGCGATATCAAACCTATCACACGTTTATTTCACGTCGACGTCAAGGAGCGTAAACAATTGAAACATTCCACGAAGGTCAGGGGAGACGTGGGGTCTCGGTTACCAGATGTCTGGACTCGAGCCTCAGTCTTATCGATTTTCCCTTGACAATGCCCATCAATTGGCCGCTGAATAGAAAAGCGTATTTTGACAGCGAATGCTTGTGCGAATTCCCTAACCCGGAAACGAATGTTAACTCTATCTAAAACAATGGATATGGTTAGGCTGATGCGTAGTTATGCGTGCAATACGGTCTAATTCAGTGCTTGTACGATGAATTGTACGATGACGGCGAGTACATTAATAACTTTTCATTGCTAATGCGTTACCACCCTTTTCCGTCCCTCAAACTGTCCTACCCCATTGCCACCATCTCCTAAGTACACGTCTAACTACCCACTGTGTTCCTAAGGCAAGTCGTACAAGCACTTCTTCCCTTCTTCTTCGAGCTCTTTTTTAATACGCAGTCATATTGCAACCAGCAGCCCATAGGCGAGGTGTATCAGCTTCCAAAGAAAAACACGAATTAAATAATTGTTGTGTCAGCTGTCATCGTCAACTAGCCCCAGGCAGGGAGAACTTGAGCTCAAAGAAGGCTCCCTGAACGCCCTGTAGCCACCGGGTCAGATCGATAAACACCAGCAACACGCGGCACACGAGTGGGAGCGTCCTGAAATCAGAAGGCCGACGGACGGGACTGAGGGGCCAGCTCTTGTGAAGTGAGGACGCCCAATCACCGGACTGTCAGCGCTGTTTGCAGTGACTGCGAGTTTGTGGTTTTCGCAACAGTCTGACCTCTAAAACAGGGAGCACTGTTGCCCCAGACGCAACCAAACACATCTAATGACCGACGACAGAGGGGGAGAGAGAGAGCGATAGATAGATAGATAGATGATATATAGATAGATAGATAGAGAGAGAGAGAGAGAGAGAGAGAGAGAGAGAGAGAGAGAGAGAGAGAGAGAGAGAGAGAGAGAGAGAGAGAGAGAGAGAGAGAGAGAGAGAGAGAGAGAGAGAGAGAGAGAGAGAGAGAGAGAGAGAGAGAGAGAGAGAGAGAGAGAGAGAGAGAGAGAGAGAGAGAGAGAGAGAGAGAGAGAGAGAGAGAGAGAGAGAGAGAGAGAACCTTTTTCACTAGGTCTAGCCAGTAATAGATCTGACCCAGTACTGCTATTATTTCAGGATGAGACGGAGCAGGGAATAATGATGATGATGAAGACGATGACGGCGATGCTAACGCGTACGCGAACCAATGATCAATCAATGTGGCCTGACTGTTCTGGTTTTGATGGTTGCCAACTGGCAGGGTAACTCATGACCGAAAGTCACGCTGCAGTGGATTATTCTTCATGTAGGGGTCAGATGATTCTCTCAAAGGTAACATATCTCAGTGAACGAGGCTTGAATAAGCACTTGATATGCATGCCTAGACGGGCGATAGCCATCCGGCTAAATTTCATCGTCAGTCGGCCTAACTTTATCGTTTTATTAGAATGCAATTCATGCAAGAATGAAGAGTGATGATAATGCCTCGAAGGGCTCCACGTCCACAGAAGTTATCGCTGCTTCTATCGCCGGGATAGTGCTGGTTAGATGCGTATCAGGTTCACGCTACCCAATTAACACGCTGACGTTTAGAGGTCTTAGGTCAACTAACGAATAACCGGTGCATTCATGCAAGCGTGATACACACAGTTCGTGGCAAAGGAGCTGACGAGGTCTTTCAGTGTGCCTAAGTCCCTTCCGGTGCCGTTACAGGGAGAGAAAGAGAGAGAGCCTCCTATATAATTGCTAGTGCGGCCCGATTCGTGATGCAGGTTAACGGAATCATGAACTAGCACCTTCATTGAGGATAGGCAACGGCTGGCTTTGGAAAGAAATTGTGACAGTCTGCCGTTTCATGTGACGATCTACACCGTGTGCAGGTGCGAGACCATGAGGTTTGCGTGAACAAGTTTATATTGATAGCACATTTGAATAACATAAGAGTACTCTTGCCTCCCTTACCCGCTGAAGCTTGGTGAAAAGACAGAAACAGGACGACTGGAGGTAGCCTCCGAGCTCAGTGGCTGGCAAAGTTAATTAGTCTGCCTACGCTTGTCACACACAAACTGGTACCCCGACAGTGTACCACTGTTCCACAGTGAATGAAGGGTGGCTCGGATACCATCTGACAGGGTGTGCTATGAGAAAAAGTCACAGATCCGGACTCCAAATCTCCCAGCTAAGAACCCCACATGTGCTTATAGTCCCCTGTGCCAGGGCACTGTCAGAGCCTGCCAACCATCTAGTGCCAGGATTGGACGCAGGGCTGGGCAGGGCTCAATAGCCCTACTACGCATTCCTCACGCGTCCCGGTCCCCGCGTTCTACACAAAAAGAGAGCAGCTCTCAGCCTACTCTTGTGAGCTTTATAAAGGCCACATTAAGAAGGAGCCTTTGAACCTGACTCTTAACCCTCCAGCCAGTTACTCCCCAGGCGCATACAGTACTAACCACCAGAACCAACTTATCTATTCAGTTGACACGAATTTTAGGATGTCGTCATAGGTTCGAGCGTGGCAAAATAATAATAATTAATATTAGAGTGAGAAGTGCACTGATGATTCGTGGATATGGATTTCTCAGTGTTTAACTCAATCCCACTCTCCATCTCTCTCTCTCTCTCTCTCTCTCTCTCTCTCTCTCTCTCTCTCTCTCTCTCTCTCTCTCTCTCTCTCTCTCTCTCTCTCTCTCTCTCTCTCTCTCTCTCTCTCTCTCTCTCTCTCTCTCTCTCTCTCTCTCTCTTCCCTGTCCTATGCACCAACTGAGTGCCCAAGCCTGCCACCCATCTGGGGAGCCGACGCATCAGCCCCATTGACCGAACACCTCGAAGTCGAAGATGCATTCCAGATAAGATGTCAATATTTCTTCTGTTTGCTTCCTCAGCAAAGTTCTAATCCAAGCCCATTTTCAGGTAGGAAGACACTACGTATTACTGCGCCCTCAGCTCTGTGGGACGTTTAACCGAATCATCACATGAGGTGAATATGGAGACCGCAGATAACGAACTATTTTCCAAACTGATTGTGTAGTTATTTGTTAGAGAGGCAATATGAGGCGATAAGTTAAAAACTGGAGCGTAGGTACTATTCATTGCCTATTTCCATGCAAGTTATACCTTCTGAGTATTTCAGCTTTGCCCACATCAACGTCGAAAGCTATTCCTGGCGACGGCCTCTTGTAAGTGCGATTAGGTTTTTGAACTATTCATACCTTGGTTTCAGTGAATGAAGGCCTCGCAAACCCGGTTTACCCAAGGGTCTGTAGTGGCCCTACTCCGGGCGCCT
Organism: Schistocephalus solidus; assembly: GCA_017591395.1. Taxonomy (NCBI): domain Eukaryota; kingdom Metazoa; phylum Platyhelminthes; class Cestoda; order Diphyllobothriidea; family Diphyllobothriidae; genus Schistocephalus; species Schistocephalus solidus. Next base: position 40,696 of record WEDG01003182.1, read on the forward strand.
GTTGCGCCGCCGTGCCTCTCGCGTGTACTTGCAAGCACAGCCTGGTTCTCGACCAATCACGTCTATCCAACGTCAAAGCCGACTAGGACATGCTCTCACGCAAGGCGCCGTGACGCATGTCTCTCTCGCACCCGAGACGCTGGCTCTCACAGCGCCGGATGGCTGCCCTCGACCAGCTGTCACCCTCCTCCAACCTTTTCTCCAATCTTTCTCTACCGAATAAAATAATCTCTCATCTGGCGTCCCCTTCCTCTATCTATTTGGGACCAGGCCTGAAGGTCGTGATGGCTAGGGTGTCCCTATGATTTTAACTGCCGCGACAGATCAATTTACCTGCAAAGTCCGTAACGCATCGCATCAAGCATAAGGCCTTAGCTTAATCGGTCAATGCATCTGCAGTATAAGGCCGAGCAGTGCTATCCTTGATGGGGTAGCACCACACAGATAGCATTTGGTCACTCCATTTGTCTCGTACAGGTGGTGAATGCTCTCGTGGCCGCCTCTAACTGGTTCTTCACAGCGGCTACACCCCGCGCAACCGTCACGACTGGCGGGCTAAACCAGGTGAGGGTTTCCGGTGTTGTGTTTGCCTCCACACCCGGTATGACTGACTCTCGAAATTCCCACCTCCCCCCTCTCAAAAAGTCATACGGTGTGGGCGACAGCAACCCCGTAGGCGGCCCAGGCTAACTCGGGTCTCTCTTCCACTAAAATAAAACAGTGACACGTGGCGGAGTTCGGCAGCCGTCTGGGATGTCTGTGCAGCTCTATTTAGGGACATACTGCTTGCCTTCTCGCGGAGGAAGGGGCTAGAAATGGTGTCCTAAACAAATATTGGGTTTCCCTTCTTCTGCAGCCGGCCGCGGCTCGCAGATAGCAAAATACAAGGTCGTCAAACGCAAACAAACAACAATACACCCAGTCCCAATCCCCGCGCCATACCCTCTAAGTTAATCGGGTGAGTCTGCTCACATTAGCAGCCTAGAATGTTCGTTCTCTTTTAGACGATCCGAGGAGCAACCGGCCGGAACGGAGGACGGCGCTAGTCGCTCGGGAACTGGCTCGCTACAAGGTGGAAATTGCTGCGCTCAGCGAGACCCGATTCTCTGAGCAGCGTCAGTTTGAGGAGGTGGGGGCCGGCTACACCTTCTTCTGGAGCGACCGGCCAAAGGCAGAGCGACGCGACGCTGGTGTTGCCTTTGCCATCCGGAACGACATCGTGGGACGTCTGCCCTGTCTGTCGCTGGGTATCAATGATCGCCTGATGAGCTTTTGCCTGCCTCTTCGGGAAGACAAGTTCACCATCATCATCAGCGCCTACGCTCCCCCAATGACGAGCTCTGATGCAGCGAAGGACAAATTCTACGAGGATCTGCATGCCCTGCTGGTGACTGTGCTGAAGGAGGACAGGTTAATTATCCTTGGTGACTTCAACGCCTCCGTCGGGATGTACCACGCTGTCTGGCATGGTTAACTGGGTCTCCATGGTCTTGGTAGCCGTAACGATAACAGCCTCCTTCTTCTGCAAACCTCTGCGGAACACCGTCTCCTGCTGATCAACACCTTCTCCCGCCCTCCGACGTGGGAGAAGGCAACGTGAATGCACCCTCGGTCGCGGCGCTGGCAGCTGCTGGACTATGTTCTCGTCCGGAGGCGAGATCGACAGGACGTGCTGGTAACCAAGGCGATCCGCGATGCCAATGGTTGGACAGATCACCGCCTCGTCATCTCCCAGATGAGGTTCCGACTTCAACCCCGACGAAGGACCCAAGTTAAGCGACCGCCAAGTAAGTTAAATACTCTTTGGCTTAATCTTCCTGCTCACTATTATGATTTCAGCAACCAAATTTCCGAGAATCTTGAGAACCTGCATGCTCCAGATAAAAATGCCACTGTGGAAACACGATGGTGTCAACTGCGAAATATCATCCAGTCCACCGTCCTCGAAGTCCTCGGACGCGCGCGCCGTCAACACTAGGGTATGGTTTGATGAAATGACGCCGACATCAGCAACTTACTCGCGGAGAAGAATGGACTAAACAAAGCCTACATGGACCTTCGGCCTGACGCCACCAAAGCAGCCTTCTTCCGATGCTACCGCCTTGTACAGCAACGGCTGCGGGAGATGCAGGATGCCTGGATTATCCGAAAGGCTGAGAAAATCCAGGGGTATGGGGACCGCAATCAACGGTAAAAACTTTTTCAAATCCCTCAAGGCCATCTACGGCCCCTGCATCAAGGGGGCCGCATCGCTGCTCAGCTCTGATGGCGCAACACTGCTGACAGAGAGATCGCAAATTCTGAAGCGCTGGGCCGAGCACTTCAGAAGTGTCCTTAATTGCTCCTCAGCCATCTCCGATGCAGCCAGTGACCGACTCCCACAAGTGGACACGAACAATAATCTGGATCTTCCGCCTTCCCTACCAGAAACCATCCGGGCCGTGCAGCAGATTTCCAGCAGTAAAGCACCGGGATCTGACGCAATCCCACCGGAAGTCTACAATCCCGGCGGACCCCGGCTGATGGTAGAACTCACAACACTCTTCCAGGAGATGTGGCGCCAAAGACAAGTTCCTCAGGATTTAAAAGACGCGAACATCGTCCATCTCTACAAACGGAAGGGGTACCGGAAACTTTGTGATAATCACAGAGGCATCTCGTTGCTCAACATCGCCGGGAAGTTCTTTGCCCGTACCCTTCTCAATCGTCTGAACGGTCACCTAGAGCAGGGCCAGCTCCCGGAAAGCCAATGTGGCTTCCGCCGACACCGCGAAACAACCGATATGATCTTTGCCGCCCGCCAGCTACAAGAGAAGTGCCAGGAAATGTGAACTCACCTTTACACTACCTTTGTGGATCTAACGAAAGCCTTTGACACGGTGCATCGCGACGGACTGTGGAAAGTCATGCGGAAATTCGGCTGTCCTGAGCGGTTCATGCATTTGGTACGTCAGCTTCATGACGGGATGACGGCGCGCGGCATTGACAATAATACGGTATCCGAAGCATTCGCAGTGACCAACAGAGTGAAGCAGGGCTGCGTACTGGACCCCACCCTCTTCACTTTCATGGTATCTGCTATGCTGATGGAAGCCTACTGTGATGAGCAGCCTGGGATCTGCATCGCCTACAGAACTGAAGGACACCTTTTCAACAGTTGGTGTATGCAGGCTTCAACGCGCGTGTCTCCGAATACCGTCCATGACTTGCTCTTCGGGGACGACTGCGCCCTTAACACCGTGACGGAGGAGGACAAGCAAAGGAGCATGGACCTCTTCGCCGCAGGCTGCACCAATTTCGGATTAACAATCACTACAGCCACAATGGTTGTCATGCACCAGCCGCCACCCAGCGCGGGACACAATGCTCCCCGAATTAATGTTAACGGTGCACAACTCAAAAATGTGGAAACCTTCGCTTATCTAGGAAGCACGATGTCGCGCAACACGAGAATCGATGACGAGGTTGCCAAAAGGATATCCAAAGCCAGTCAGGCCTTCGGCCAACAGCAGGCTTCCGTGTGGAATCGCCACGGTATTCACCTGAACACCAAACTGAAGATGTACAAGACCGTTGTCTTGACGACACTCCTTTATGGAGCGGAGACCTGGACCGTCTCCTCGAACCAAGCCAGGAAGCTGAATCACTTGCATCTCAGCTGCCTCCGCCGAATACTGAAGCTGAGATGGCAAGACAGGATCACGTACACGGAAGTCCTGGAGCGGACAGGACTCCTCAGCATCAACGCCATGCTGAGGCAAGGCACCTGCGATGGAACGGTCACCTGGTGAGGATGAATGACGAGCAACTACCCAAACGAAATTTCTACGGAGATGTCGCTATGGGGGATCGCCGACATGGAGGTCAATAACGATGCTACAAGGACACTTTGAAGAAATCTTTGAAGCAACTGCAAATCAACCCGGCGACTAGGGCGGACCTCACCCAGGATAGACCGGCATGGAGAAGATCCATGAAGACTGGTTCAGCTATCTACGAGGCCAACCGGATCGACGCCGCCAAGGCCAAAAGAGCGGCACGAAAGTCACCAGCGCCCCGGACCAATTCCATCGATGTCCAGGACCTTCCAACATGCCCGCGCTGTCAACGCACCTTCCGCGCGTGAATTGGCCTGGTCGGACATCTTCGGACGCGATGCACCAACAATCTGACAATTCCAACTTCTGCGTCAAATTCTGCCAACCCTCCTTCGGACTCCCCAACCCTCACTCCTAGCATCCATCCCATTACTCCCAACATCATAGAGACCACATCGCAATACTCGTCACCTGTTACCCCCTCCACCGCCTTCGCCTTCGTCGCCGTCACCACCACCTTCACCTTCGATCGGGACTCTCTGCTGAACTGTACTCAATGCGACCGCACATTCACCTCACGAATCTGCCCGGTCGGTCACTAGCGAATCCATTTTACAGAGAATGGTGAACCAGTGCCTGGAGCACCAACACACAGCAGAGATAGCCGCCTCCACTGCCCTCACTGTCCTCGCGCATTCACTCATCGCATGGGTTTGTTCGGTCACATGTGCATCCATGACAGCGGAATGCATCGCAATGCCGACAACACTGATACCCCATAAACACCCTTCGCTCCTGCAATTCTTACCGCCAGTGCCACCCCTTCCCCTCCATGAATGACATCCCCTAGCCTCTCCCAATTTCGCCTGCCCCACTACACCCGCATCATCAACTCACGCATCGGCCTGATCGGTCATCTGCGAATCCATCGCACGGAGGCTGGTGAACCAGTGCCTGGGCAACCACATACAGTCAACGTGCCCGCTGCTACTGCCTTCACTGCTCCCGCACATTTACACACCGCATGGGCCTATTAGGACACATGCGCCTCCATGACAACCTGTGGTAAACCATCGGAGGATAAGCCATATCAGCGCACACTACCTATACCAATACGTAGAAAACACCCTCACAATCATAAAGACCTTAGAATATCACGTTTTTCTAGAAATCGTGGCTTGGAAGGCTGCCAATCTTACGCTTACACCAGACCACGCCGTCGGACTAGTGTATGTGCTTTGTGTGTCGAGTGGCTGACCAGTTGACTGCGAGTAAGACGGCGATGGCTCCTCCATATCCCCTGAGTAAGTGAATCCTGGTTTGTTCCTTATAGGTGCCAGGTCGTGCTGTAGCGCGCGAAGACAGGTACGCCGACCCGTCAGCAAATGCACCCACTCCCACATCAGACAACTCACTGGCTTGGACGGTGGTCTGATTGTGGGGGTATGGGAGAGAGTGAGGTCGACAACGCAGCACATTTTCCTCACTATAAACAATCTGATGCGCTTGAAACCATCACGGTGCGCTAAAAGCCGTGGCTTGGAAGGTTGCCAACTGACGGGATAACTCGGACCGCGTGGTCAGCCCAATGTGTTTTTTTGTGTGGAGTGGCTGACAGGCGGACCGAGAGTCAAGCTGCAATGGCCACTTCTTAATGTGGCCTTTATGGCACTCCCATTCCGCGGGATCCAAGCCAGGTGTGGTGGTACGCCCTGGATCGGCTCCGGCCATGCAAGCAACCTGCGACCTCTCCCATCTCCGGTCTTCTTGACTCTGTCAAGACACCGGGCTCAGGTGGGGGAGGAGGAGAGAGTGCGATAGATGCAGAGCAAGTATGCTATCACTTTAAGCTAAATCACACGCAATTCACCGTCCCTGCACCACCCTTCCGTTGAGCATACGGTGGACCTCGTCGTAATCCACGGTCGAACTGTCGTGCTTTGTGGGCGTCTCCAGTTTGGCGGTGTAAGACAAGGTAGCACCATACTGCTTGCATAAGGAAGTTTTACCTTGCATATTTTCCGCCCGGATCACTGGGTTTTTCGGCTGCTGAGACCGTAGTAGCGATACTGGTAAACCAACTTATAAAAAGGATTCAGGGGTCTGAAAAAAATTGGCCTTTGGATGATTTTCTGGTATCAGGTCACAACCTGTTTGGAACTACGCCGCGGGGTCGGGTATGAGCACTCGAAACTGCGCTTGCATTTGCCTTTCAACCAGGAAATTGCCTAAATCTGATCAAAATATTGACCGACTAGGTGGACATGTTGTTCTAAACGGTTTGTTGTTGTCGAGCACTGTTAGTTCCCACCTGAATATCTTAAAATGCAAGGAGGTCAATGACTTCAATATTACTTGTTTGCTGAAATAGCAGGAGCAGTCAAATCAGTGTAGGCATTCGAAGCTAGCATGGTTTTTGGCTTTCGCCGCGTGAAATTATGGTCGGGAGACATCAGCAGCAACAGCGACAAGCAGCATCAGTAGTTGACGAAGAAGCATTAATATTAAGTTCGTTGGTAGTGGCAATAACAGTAGTAGTATTATTACCTTCACAAGCCCCCGTATGGCTATATTTAAAGTTAATGGATTTCAGTCAAAGGCATCTTTCGATGCGAGCACCACCATGAAATGTATTCACGTTTGCCGGCTCGGGAATAGATATCTAAAAGTATGGTGGGACGTAACTTCCGCGAATCCCAGCGGATATTTCTTACCGCGTTGAAGACTAACCAAGTTACCAGCAGTCCTGTTGCCCGTCAATTCGCGCCTTAACCCTACGGAATAGACACAAGAGATTTCGAGTGACGGCATTCGCAAGACATCAAGGAGGCCACTGTTTATTGGTAATCGATTAAATCAATCGATGTACGTGGAATACAATTTCGATTACTGGAGATGAACGTTGCCTTACTATATACATGCTTTGGTGGTGTAGAATCATAAAAAAACGGAACCATGCAGAATCTGCAGGTGTCAGGATTAATCGAGAAAAAGTTAAATCTAACCAAACAATAAATAAATCACATTATGTACATGAACCCCACAGCACAGCACAGTTACCAGGGTAGAAGATGATAGGGTTGGTGGGGGAGAAGAGGGTGAGGCGAGAAAACAAAATCAAGGCGGGTTAAAAAGTTGGGGTGGGTTCGGTCTTTAATCCTGGGTGCTTCCACCGAAACAGCAGCATAAACGACGAAGTGCCTGCGCCGTCCTCCTTTTCCAGTTACGTAGCGACTAAAAGGAAAGAGCAATGAAGTCAGGCTAGTAAAATATGTCGACCAACAAAAAACAACATAAATGGCCGGTGAAATTTACCCTACCCTTTGAGACTGCGATGGCGGTGGTGGGGGTGGTGGAGGAGGAGGCGGAGGAAAATACTCTTTCGCCGTTGATTGTTCTTCTAAAAGTGGATGTGAATAGGGTTATTCGACTACCAGAAAAGAAATAATCTGATAAAACAAAAGACTGCTAGTCAGCAGAATGAATCATTTCAGTGGGATCTTACCTACTGCCCGAGCATTATTGTCACCGGAGGGTGTTGCAAATTTTTCAATTTGGGAGTGATGAACGTCGGAACTCTTGCCGAGATATCGGCAGTCATCAACACATGTGTTACAATCGGAGCTGGGCACATGCGGTGAAACAATCCAGTCCTCCAGCTTGGTTTGAGTACCGGCATCCCTTAGGGAGCTCGGTGGCCATGGCCAGTCGTAAATTGAGGAACTAACGTCATTGGAGGTATCGTCTGCTTGTTTCGTGCGTTTATCTCCCCAAGAAAACAACATTAGTACCCCCAGTGGACGCAGAGACCGATGGTGGTGCAGCGAGTGCGCCTGACAATATACCCTCCTTGATCGCTGTTTCGGTACTGGCTTGTGGTGCAAGTCAAGCTGGGGGCTTGGAATATCCCGCAGCTGCGACGAACAGCCAGCTGGAGATGGTGATCGGGGCACCCTGAACTCACCCTCCTCCTCCTCCTCCTCCTCCTCCTCCTCTCCTCCTCCTCCTCCTCCTCCTCCTCCTCCTCCTCCTCCTCCTCCCTCCTCCTCCTCCTCCTCCTCCTCCTCCTCCTCATCCTCCTCAACCTCCTCCTCCTCATCCTCCTCTTCTTTCTCCTCAACCTTCCCGTATTCGTCATCGTCGTCGGTTTCGCCTTCCGCGGTGGTGGTACGGCTAAAAATGCTACTGTTGCTACTTCTTAGTGCACTGATGCTACTAAGGTTAAGGCTGCTTGTTTCTTCGAGTGCGCTGGAGGTGGCACTTCTATCGCTCCGGCTCCTTTGCCCGCGTTTGCTGCTAGCACTGCTGTTGCTGCTGCTGCTGTCGGTGGTGGAGCTGGACGTCGCAGTCGGGGTGACGGTGGTCAAGGTGCCGAGTAGTGTGCAATTAAGGGCTGGTGTGGAAGAACGTGTCATAGAGGGGATATCTGGATCAGAGGAAACAGAAATGTCCTGGGAGCAGAGGATGTCCTCTGTGCTTGGAGAGTTCCGGGAAAAGGGTTGGGACAAGGTGGAGATAGAGGTATCTGCAAGGCAAAAATGCATCAAATGTGGAGAAACATTAACGTTTCCGGTAGGTGAAACAAGGAATAAAACGGTCAGAGGCTTTACTCAGAACGATACGCAAATTTGTCTGACCATTGAGATGGTAATGGGCTGAAGTTGACTTTGCGACATTTTCAGGTCCCTAAATATCTTCGCAAATGCTGAGATGAACCCCGTCTGCCCGATGGGCTCTCCAGCCCATCTTTGTTAATTGCCTACACTCATATTGTTCGGGAAAGGTTTTTATAGTATCAATTTCAGCCTCGTGATATTGCATGGCATCAAGTTATATACAGTCGGTAATACAAGTTTCCAAAATAATGACTATTTATTAGCCTTTGGCCTTTAACTATGCAATGATCTTAATCAGTGGATGATGATGGATTTCCACTCCATCTCTACATGGTATTGAGAACCCTCCTGTTTGCCAATCTAATCCATGCAACTGAATTTAAATTGGTGAGCCAGGAAGTAAATCTCCTACGTGTCACCTACATACCCAGGCCCACGGACTCATGAAAACCAGGAATAAGAAAGTGGTGTGAATAAGGGCATCACTTGCCTGTGCTGTGTTGTGGGTTGGGACCGCCTCGGCTGCATTTGGCAGACGTCGAGGTCCAAAGTAGTCGGCCAAAAAGCGAAACATGAATACCGTGAGGAAATCGGGCGTGCCTTCCATTGTCAGCGGTGTAAATGACAGAGACTTTGCCTTCAAACCTAGGTGGCATCGATTAAATGGACAAAGTCACCTAAAAATCGATTACTCCATCGGTGAGGCGCGGACTTCTGTAAAAGTGCAAATGCTAACACTGGCCCAAAATCCACAAAAATATTACTCACTTGAAAATGATACCTTCCAAGTTCATTGTAGTTCATGTTATGAATCACCTACATCGCGTCCGCGGTAGGGAGAGGAACCCACCTTAAGAAATGCAGTTTTAGGCTAAATTCCAGGGAAATTGGGGTTAGGGCTAAGACGGGGTTAGATTTAACGTTAGAGTTAGAGGTATGAATGATAGTCGACTCAAAATGAGCAATTATTTATGCAGACACTGAAACATTCTGAGTTTCTACTTGTATTTCTCCGTGAGGAGTTTCACATTTCACTGCATGTGCCTTGGAAGGGACCCCGTGGCGGAAGCAAATGTGAATCGAGTTGCAGCATTCTTCCGTGTGCTTAAGGGGCCTATTCAAAGGGTATCTAAATTAAAATTTTGTTATAGAAAAACAGAAAATTACTTTCCTTCAAGTGGTCAGTAGTGTAGTATTGTGGAAGACGCCTTGTGCGTGAACTGCCTTATACACTAGTTCGACCGTCGTGTTCGACGATGTCCACCGTATGCTATGCATGGACGGTGACTCGCGCTGGATTATTGTGAGTATACATGCGCGGTATCTACCTCACTCTCTGTTCCACTCCCGCATTTAGAACCGGTGTCAAATCAGAGTCAAGAAGACCTGAGAAGGGAGAGGGTGCAGGCCTACGCACGTTGGCCCTACTCCAAACGGCAAAGGCTTCACCAGCGTCGTGTCGCTCTATCTTTGGTCGGCCGCTCCAGTAAAATGTGTAGGCAGCACCCACTTCCTCCAGCTGGCCCTGCTCGGAAAATCAGGTTTCGCTGAGAGCAGTAATATCTGCCTTGTAGCGCGCTAGCTCCCGAGCGACTAGCGCTGTTCCCCGTTCCGGCCGGTTGCTCCTGGGATTGTTTAAAAGGGATCGAACATTCCAGGGTACGGAGGGTACAGTGGCGGGGTATTGGGAGAGGATTTGTTCGAATTTTTCGACCGCATGTAATTGCAGTCTGCTAGCCACGGTTTGCTCTAGCTGTCGTGAGACCCAGCATTTGTCAAGGGCACCTCTTCTAGTCACCACCCCCAGGAGGTGTAAGCTGTGCTGTCCCTAAATAGAGGTGCTGGGTCATCCCAGGTGGCCACCGAAATCCACTATACGCCCTGATTTAGGTTAGTAAGAGTGCAGTCATGCATTCGGATGCATTCAGTAAGGTTTGCGGTGCTGATGAGATCGTTGATGTTTGTAACAGGGGCATGCTGTGGGGTAGGGTTGCTGCAGCTGTTGTTTGGATTCCTGGTGGCGTGGGGGGTTTGGGTGAATCCTTTGCAGGACGTGGCTGACATTCATTAAACTTGCGAAAGCGTGACCAAAGAGTTGGCTAGACGTACACATGATGCACAAGAAATATGTCTGTATTTCAATCACTGTGGTTTCGATAAATGCGACCATAGTTAACATGTCTGGGGATTTTTGTCAAGTTTTAGCAGCAAATGTGCACTTAAACTATAAATTCAGAGCGCTGCCTACAAATTTAAGCGTGAGTTCAAATCTCTGCATGTGTATGACCCGATCATCGGACTGACGAAAGTTTGAAAACGTTATGACCGGTATACGCCAGCAAATTTTTTAATTGATATTTCTTTAGAAGGCCTGTTTTCGTAACAAAAACTGAAATAATTTTGAAATCATTGCAGAATGAGATAGGCTTTTATAAAAGTATTAACTCCATGTCACCAGTCCACAACTATGAACTCCAGTGTTCATCGACAAATTTCCGGCCACAGGGCCCTTACGGTATGACCAGGGTGCACTGCTACATCCAGGACCTGAATGCATCGGTTCTATAGGAAGTAACCCATTCCATACACAGTTTACGATCTGTAATTTAGGTGCCTAGGGTACCGCAATAAGTGGTATTGAGTACGGCTAGGTGATGAGAGAGAGAGAGAGAGAGAGAGAGAGAAAGAAAGAGTTACGCTTTATTTTGAAATTAAAATTCCAAAACTTTCAGCAAAAAATGTCCTCCATTTACCGTGAATAAGGTTGGGAACACAAGCCACACAAAACCGGAAGATCACAAACAAATGGTCAAAGAATGCACATATGAACCTCATGAAGAATCATTCTTGAATGCGCCTCAAAATATCGACCAAATTGGACTTCTTTCAAAACTGTGGCAGCGTCGTGCGCCGATGACCTCATTTTTGTTGTTCAAAAAACAAATAAGGTTAAGAATCGGTATAAAATGGGTCAAATAGGCTAACCGACATAGATATAAGAAATTTCACATGCAAATAGAGAGCGGAAAAGATGGCGGCTCAATTTCAAAAGCTCTATAGACTCGATAATGCGGAGGCACTAATGGGCACTCAAGATCGTTTGTGATTCGGGTTCCGGTGAACTGACTTTCTGAGACGAAATTGTATGTACAGTCTTCCCTGGAATCAAAAATGAACGACAGTACACGATTGGGGGCGTTGTGTGAGTGTGTGGGGTATAGGGGGTATATTTTAGAGGGAGCACTACACAGAAAGCCTTTGGTTACTTCATTTGTTACGCGGTTCATTTGTTACGAGGTTTTTTTTTCCGGTAGGTTTATTTATTTCGAAGTGTGATCCATTCTTCCAATCTTCTTCACTTGGTAACAAAGCCGGGCCCAGTGGGGGTGGACAATGCGATAGATGCGACCTCCTCTCATAAACTGTCGACCATCGAGTTCGTCGACGTCCACGGCGTGCTTCGGAGCCGACTGAAAGCCAGCGCGGTGACTTGTGGTGCATCTACCGCACTCTTTTTTTCTCTCTCTCTCTCTCTCTCTCTCTCTCTCTCTCTCTCTTTCTATTCCCTCAACTGCCCATGTCAGATGTCAAGACGGAGTCAAGTCCACTGTAGGCGGATGTGGCGCAGCTGGCTGTCGCAGTGAAATCCGCACTTGAGTGTGCCACCCCGCTCGCTGATTCACAATAAACACTCGACCATGGATTTTAACCCATACAAGTGAGGATAGAGGCTGTCGCACGGATCCCAGCTTCTAAAGTGCGATCCTGCGTGTCACTGCGCCCTATCATGCATCAACTGGCCGAAGCTTACACTTGGCCAGGATTTGCGTATATCATAATGGATGTCGCCTAGATCTCACATGTAGCTGAGAAGCCTTATGGAGTGGAACTGAAGAACAGATTTCTCACTTGCGTTAGGGGTTCCAGTGTTGGGTGGTTATGGTGTAGTGCACATGTGATGCATTTGCTCTGAGAAGTAGCTGTCTTCGTAGGTGATATGACCGGTTGGGGAGGAGGTCGCAAGTAATTCTTTGCATGCGCGATGGAGCTTTCCAATAGAAAAGCGACTGGAAGAACAACGAGAAGGTTAAATTAACAAGAAACTTAAAACACCGTTTTGACTCGAATGTCCATGTTTTGAAGTGGGTCAGTTAAGAGAGAAGGAAGTGGTCGCACTGAAAAAATCCAAACATGTTGATTGATTAATAGGTGAACTGTCGGGCAGACGCAAAAAGCAACAGCAAACTTCAGTCTGGAAACAAAACATACCACCGGGATATTTTTGTACATACACAAACATACCTACTGATAAACATTTTCCGTAGCAATGGTAAAAAGAAAGCATGGCATCCACTGTCCGGTTTCTGTCAGCATCCAAATGCTGTCCCGTCCCATCGTGGGGTGTAAGGACGTTCTCGTGTCTTGCGAAAGCCAATGCTGGAGCGATCTTAACTACAAAGTATCTGTACCGTTGTGAGCCTGTGTGAAAAAAAGCTAGGGGAGCTGCGAATGACACAGAAGTAGCCATGCTCTCGTTACAAAAATCCTATCAAGGGCAGTTCATTCACGAGTGGAAGAATCGAAATCCTGATCTCGCAGGCGGACAGAAAATGTTTTGGGTAGGAACTGAAACCATCTAGGACAGGAGGGCAAATGCAGTAGAATTCCAGAAGATTAAAATTAACAGCAATTGCTTACTACCTGAAAGGCAAGTATTTGCAGCACAAGATGTATTGGAAGGGCGGCTGGCAAATTCCCATCATGACATTCTGTGCCGGGGAAGGGGTCGGCTGTCGCGTCCAACGACTGAGGAAGGCTTGGCCTTGATCGCAACTTCGCAACGGCAGTTGCATTGCACCGCGGTTATAGGGGTTACTTCGAACAAATGCCAAGCAAGTCCGCTCTACTGAGGATAACTAGCCCTATTTGCCTCCAAGCTACCAGACAGCACTGACTTAGCGAACCAACATAAAGGGTCGCAGAGACTACGATGGGCCACCTCGGCCTGACCCTATTAAGCCTCTGTCCTGCCATCAAGTCTTAACTTGCCTGTTCCGCCGCTGAACTGGTGTTTGACGTCACCATCCCACTTACTCGGCCACATGACCTCACCAGACGTTTTCTGTGCTTCGATAACCTGAATAACCTGTTGTACAGATAAAACAGCTCACGCGGGCACTCCCTGATTCCGTCCAGACCAACCGTTTTGAACAAGACTTGAGACATGCTCTCACATCTATCTCCGATGTGATGAAGTCCGTTGGCCAGTGGAAACAACCTTCGAAGGCCGCTTCCAGAATGCCTCTCGAGGGCCGAAGCCTTGCGCATCAAACGCTGAAGTCTCGATGAGGGCATAAGCATTAAAAGCCTCAAAGCTGCTGTCCCTGCCCTTCCTCCAGATGAGTCCTTTGGTCCCTTAAACCCTGCTCCTCCATATTCCCCACACTCTATCCCTCCGTCCTACTTACTCTCTGTTTCTTCATTTACGCGGTCACCAACTGCTGCAACTTCCTCATCAACCTTCAACCCACCAGCCGGAATACACCTTCACACATTCACAGACACCTGCATATACCAAACACAGTGGGCGTCTTAAAACTAAAGTGTCCCCAATAAAAATTAAGGAATACCTAGGGGGCGTTAAGCTCGTCTCACACTTGTTGGGATAAATAATCAGCTTCTCATCCACGGTTATCCCCATAGTTTCGTTTTGTTTGGTGAGGATTTAATCGATACATAAAACGCAAATTGGTTGCAGCACAAGCTGTCTTGAAAAGGCAGATGTCAAATTACCTTTATTAGGCGAGGGGTTGGCAGTCGCGGAAGGCTTGTCCTTGACCACCGACAGTTGCATACCCCAGGTGGTACAAACGCAAGGTTCAACAAATAACAAGCAAGTGCTGGTTCAACATCATCATCATTATGGCTTTCCTGGGAGTAGTTATTTTGAAGAAGCATGAAGTGAGAAAGAGTGACATCAAGTTTGTTTAGAAATCATTTAAACACTCGTGATTTATCCGTGTAAAGGTCACTTTGTCGGTATGCATTTCACTCGTGAGTGCTGCACAAGCATTTTGGAGAAAACAAGCATTTAGCTCTCTGGCCGACCAACGGCTTCTGCTGTATTCATGGACGGTGGAGGAACCCTTTCTAACAGACTATATGTCTACCACCCACACTGACCCATACACTCGGCTCAGAATGACTCTAGCAATGGTCACAACCCTCAAAAAGAGCTCAGTCGTAAAGGACTAGGCCCTCGCAACTAGAAAAACCCACATCGTCTGCCTCCCCGTACTCCCTCACAAGCTTATGGGAGAATGCGACCGCGCAGAGCAGTTCTCAGGTGGCACAATCTTCAATAGCTGACAGTGGGGTCAGTCCATGTGAGTTTCTGGGCAGGATCCGATCGAGCACATGAGCCGTGTCGCGGAGGTACAGATACCCATGATAGTGGTGTTGAAACAGTAATTTTTGCGCAATTGGGCGTCTCGGTGAGAGCTGTTGTACTTGTCAACCTAAACTATTTTCTGTGTTGCCTGCGCGGGTAAAGTTGAATTCAGTACAGGAAACCAAATGCAAAACGGGAGAACTGCGATGCGTAAGGTAACCTGAGCGGTGGACCACCGTCTCACGTTCAGCACTGCTCCAATTTGTGTACGCAGAGCCGAGAGTTATGTCAGAAGAGTAACCTTGACAAATCTTTTCTTTAGAGGTCCTTACTAGCAAAGCAAGAGCGTAAAAGACATCAATAGAAAGACATATAGTCCTGGTCAGCCAGATGACGGCCCTCTTCAAGCCGATCCACAGGACGCGCAGGTAAACAACCACCCGCACACCTGACCACATCTGATTTCACATGATACCATTGGGAATCCTCAGCTCATGTCCATCCTATTATAAGGCAGTTGGGGTGTAGGGTGTACTAGTTATGGGAAGCATAGCACAGGTAGTATTTGGTCAATCCACCTGTCTCGTATAGGTGGTGAATGCTCCTGTGGCCGCCGCTAGCTGGTACCCAAGTCTCACCTCTGGCTCCTCGAAGCTGAGTTCGTCCCAGCAGCCACACGCCGGGCAACCGCTACGACCGGCGGGCTAAACCAGGTGAGGGTCTCCGGTGATGTGTGTTTCTCCACACCCGGTACGTCTGCTCCCCTCCCTCTGCTCTTCCCCCTCCCGCCCTCCCTGCCCTTTCCATCTCTGCCCTTTCCCTCTCTCCCCTTCCCAACTTACTCGTCTCTCCTCTCCTACCTCTCCTCCTTCTTCCACCTCCCAGGTCCTCTCTTTTCCCCTCTCTCTCTTTTACTCGACCCCCTGTCCTCTTCTAACTCTCCCCTCACCGCTCCCTCCTCCCCCACGGCCGACAAAGTCCTACGGCGAGGGCGACATGCGATCACGTAGGCGGCCCAATCGAATCCGTCGTTCTTTCACTAACCTAAATCAGGGCGTATAGGGGATTTTGGTGGCCACCTGGGATGACCCAACACCTCTATTTAGGGACAGCACAGCTTACACCTCATTGGGGTGGTGACTAGAAGAGGTGCCTTTGACAAATGCTGGGTCTCACGGCAGCTAGAGCAAACCGTGGCTAGCAGACTGCAATTACATGCGGTCGAAAAATTCGAACAAATCCTCTCCCAATACCCCGCCACTGTACCCTCCGTACCCTGGAATGTTCGATCCCTTTTAAACAATCCCAGGAGCAACCGGCCGGAACGGGGAACAGCGCTAGTCGCTCGGGAGCTAGCGCGCTACAAGGCAGATATTACTGCTCTCAGCGAAACCTGATTTTCCGAGCAGGGTCAGCTGGAGGAAGTGGGTGCTGCCTACATATTTTACTGGAGCGGCCGGCCAAAGGCAGAGCGACACGACGCTGGTGAAGCCTTTGCCGTTTACAGTAGGACCACCGTGTGTATGCCTGCACCCTCTCCCAGCTCCGGTTTTCTTGACTCTGATTTGACACCGGGTCCCGGTGCGGGAGTGGAACAGATAGTGAGGAAGATGCCACGCATGTATACTCTCACAATAATCCAGCGCGAGTCACCGTCCCTGCACAGCATTCGGTGGACATCGTCGAACACGACAGTCGAACTAATGTCCCGACAGTGGTCTCACCCGAGCAGCCTGGAGGGTATGGCAAGGGGGATGTGGACGGGAGTATTGCTGTTTGTTTGAGTTTAACGACCGCGTATTTTGTGATCTGCGAGCCTCGGCCAGCTGCAGAAGATGTGATAAACAGCATTTGTTTAGGGCACCTTTTCTAGCCCATTCCTCCGCGAGGAGGCAAGCAGCGCTGTCCCTAAATAGGGCTGCTTGGACATCCCAGACGGCTGCTGAACTCCACTATGGTTCAAGGTTTTGTTTTAGTTGGAGAACGACCCAAGTTAGCCTCGGCCGCCTACAGGGTTGCTATCACCCCCAACGTAGAACTTTTGAGAGGGGGAGGTGGGAAGTTCGGGAGTCAGATATACCGGGTGTGGAGGCACACACAACACCGGAGACCCTCACCTGGTTTAGCCCGCCCGTCGTGACGGTTGCTCAGATTGTGGCCACTGGGAAGAACCCAACTTCGAGGAGCCACAGGTGAGAGTTGGGTACCAGTTAGAGGTTGCCACAGGAGCATTCACCACCTGTACGAGACAAATGGAGCGACAAAATGCTATCTGTGTGGTGCTGCCCCTAACTAGTACCCCTTCACCCGTATATACGACGTAGAACACTGATGGTTTCAAACTCCCTTACATTTTGAAGCTAATATTAACCATGATGTGAACTTAAGTCACCAGACTGAACCTGAGGCACGTATGTTGCCATAGCAAAAGGGACTGAACACCCAACTGCAACAATATCAGGAATTCCGGTCAAAACAGTAAAACTCGAAAAATGCCGACTAAAATTGGATCGCAACAGATTACTAGAAATAGTATTACGTTCCATGGCATTGTTGTTTACCGCTTCATCCGGTGATTTTCAGTCGCCCCGAAACCGCGGTCCACGTTGAATTTTTACGAACAATAGAGAAGGAAGAAATGTTTTACGCAAAGGCGACGGAAACTGTAAACAGTGTCCCAGAGTCCTCGTGGAAATGTGCCCTTACTAAAATGGCACATCACTCGTCCAATTGTGAAGAACTCGGTGGCCTCTCTAGGGTTGGAACTTACGACAGTCAGCGAAAGGCCAGACTTACAGGAGGCCTGACAAATAATTCTGCAAATAATTCTGATACTGTTAGCTGACTGTCCAAGCAGGATTTCCTAATCAATAAATCAGGAATCCACCTGATGACTATCAGGCTCGCTCAATTTGGCAGATTTGAATAATTCAGTTGACCCAACTGTGAAACTTGAATGAGTCCCCAACGTTTAACAGTTCGGCCGTCGTATCCGACACATTTTAGTGTGCACCACTGAAAGGTTGCACAGTAACAGTGACTTGCGCATGAATTTGAGTAAAGCGAGAGAAGACTTGCGTTGCATCTACCGCACACTCTCCCCCCCTCTCCCACCTGGGTCAATGTCATGACCACGTTAGGAAGACCAGAGATGGAGGAGAGCACAGGCAGCTGGCGCGGACGGCGTCGTCCTAGGCATACCGCCATACACACCGGGTCAGCTTACACTGACAAAATATCTACAGCAAAACTGAGTCATAATCAACCAATGGGGGAAGGCAGGCGTACTTTTATGGGTACCGTCGACGTGTTTCTTCAGGGCATGATTCCGCGCGAATCTTTTTCCCAAAAAACACGCATTTATGTTCACGTGGTTCTGGAAAAAGAAAAAAAAAGATATTGAGGCCAAACTTACCATGTTTCACGGGCAAAGGAAGAACGTAAGTTGCAGAAGACAATTAATTCCCAACAGATTACTTTGGATTTCGGAAAAGCAGTCGGGTGTACCAGATCCCAGCCATAACTACTCATTCATCAATCAAATAGCCTGCACATCTTGCGGCAAAACTTCGCTTAAGGTAGTTGTATTTCTCCCTACCATGGAGCAACCTGGTAGCCCGTAACCAGTATAGAGGAGATGCCCTCGCGCCATTTCTCTGGAGTATCGGAAAAGCAGGATGAAACCAATACTGAGGTGTTCTTCCGCGTGGGAAGTCGGTCCGTCCCTCACTATAAAACAACTAAAGCCCTAAAAAATATCAAAACACAACAAGTCATAGCTATGAAGGTTTTCATCAGAATACATAATTTTGTTTTCCTCAAATTTGTCATTCTGTTACAAGGAGTAAAGTGATATTCAAATGAACCCCACATTTCCTTGAGTTTGGCTTGTTCGGAGTTCGTAAAATACCGTGTGTGACTCGCGTACACGGGCTATTTAGTTGTGTCAGACACTGCTGGTACTAGAGTCTATAAGATGATTTCTGTCCTTGAGAACACCCTAACCAAGGCGGTCACGGATTCAAGTTATTTGGAACCACGGTGACAGAGGAGCGCTCACCGACTGTGTTACGGGATATACTCCTCCGTTGTCCCACCAGCAGCTCCATGGTGGCTAGTAGTCTAGGCAGAAGAACCTTCATGATTAAATCCTGAGGTACTTGTTGCGATAAGTTGCCAGTCTTTTCACTTCGTAATTACATAGTCTTCTAGTTGGCATCGATGTGAGAACGGGTGCGTAAGCGATGTCTTTTTTGCAGTCAAAGAGGCGGAAGGTGCCGTTCTTGTTCAAGCGCGAAGACTAAACACTGCTCCAGGAGACAAGATCTCTACAAACTTATGCCTTAAAATCTCCGCGAATGCATGATTTGGCTATGCACGAGGCTACAAAAAACTTTTCCTCTTTTCCTTCCGACTTGACACGGTCGGGAAATCCATATGTCAGCGCTTATAAAGTAGCAAACAAATTATCCTGAATTACATATGTGAGAGGGAACGCGGTCTCCCTACAAGATCCTTTATGTCATCTCTCCATATCCTGCTCCAACGCCCTTCAAACGTCCCAGGTGCAACGGGTGGCTTTAACTAGGAACAGCAAGGTTCAAATAATGTCTTGGAGGTTCGCGTGTGATAATAGTAAGCGGTCACTCGACCGTGATTTGTGGACGGGTGCTGTGTCATGGCTTCATGCATCTTCCTCGCTCTAAAGACAACCACGTCGAGCGAAACAGCGAAGAACTACAATGGACAAAGTGTTGTCGACAAAATCTCCGGTGTATGCAAAAACAGAAGACAGATTCGCTCGACTCGGGAGCCGTGGGTGGGCGAATGCAGTTTGTTGGCTTGAGGAGGACCACGGCTCTGATTGACCAAACCCCTTTGGAGTGTGAATCACCGCCCCTGATTGGCTGTCCACCGGGCGGGTATCGGTGGTCAGAATGGTACGCGACCGCTAAAAAAAAGGAAAATCTGACAAACCTCTGGGCAATAGATAATTACGCACACCTGGGTAACAGCCTGACAGCTGAGGAAACACCGACACGAGTAAGTCCGCATGTTTGCGAATCCCAAGAAGAGACACGAACCGCTATTCTGAACAGCACGAACCGGTCACCTACAGGGGTGCTAAGGTTCACTCGGGGCACCGATAGGCTTGGCGTGTCTATGGAAATACGTACAGCCCTCTCCATAGAGCTCTAATTGTAAGGTGTAATTATTTGGAGTGAATAGAACGACAGGGTGTGGGCAGAAACGATTGGAGAGGGTAGAAGGAAACGCTAATCTTACTTTTGTAGACAGCATCGACATGTCTCTTGAGTTGTAGCCCATCCGCAAATACTCGGTCACATTGTTCACACTTGCGTGTTCGCAGTTTTTTGTTTGTTTTTTGGTCTGCCCTTTCCAGACCATTTGTCTCTCCTCTCCTACCTCTCCTCCTTCAACCACCTCCCCTCTCCTCTCTTTTCCCCTCTGTCTCTTTTACTCGACCTCCTGCCCTCTTCTCCCTCTCTCCCCTTCCCAACTTACTAGTCTCTCCTCACCTACCTCTCCTCCTTCTTCTTATTCTCCTCCTCCTCCTCCTCCCACCTCCTCTCTCCTCTCTTTTCCCCTCCTTCTCTTCTACTCTTACTCCTTCCCCTGCCCTCTTCTACTTCTATTCTCACCACTCCCTCCTCCCCCACGGTCGACAAAGTCCTATGCGAGGGTGACATGCGTTCACTTGGGTGGCCCAATCGAATCGGTCGTTCTCTCACTTACCCATATCAGGGCGTATAGTGGAGTTAGGTGGCCACCTGGGATGACCCAGCACCTCTATTTAGGGACAGAACAGCTTACACCTCATGGGGAAGGGGACTAGAAGACGTGCCCTTGACAAATGCTGGGTCTCACGACAGCTGCAGCAGACCGTGGCTAGCAGACTGCAATTACATGCGGTCGAAAAACTCTAAACAATATCAACAACAACTCCTCTCCTAATCTTTCCCCCCCCCCCCCCCCCAATGTACCCTCCGTACGCTGGAATGTTCGATCCCTTTCAAACAATCACAGGAGCAACCGACCGGAACGGGGAACAGCGCTAGTCGATCGGGAGCTAGCGAGCTACAAGGCAGATATTACTGCTCTCAGCGACCCCCGATTTTCCGAGCAGGGCCAGCTGGAGGAAGTGGGTGCTGCCTACACATTTTACTGGAGCGGCCGACCAAAGATAGAGCGACACGACGCTGGTGAAGCCTTTGCCGTTTGGAGTAGGGCCAACGTGCGTAGGCCTGCACCCTCTCCCTTCTCAGGTCTTCTTGACTCTGATTTGACACCGGTTCTAGATGCGGGAGTGGAACAGAGAGTGAGGTAGATACCGCGCATGTATACTCTCACAATAATCCAGCGCGAGTTACCGTCCATGCATAGCATACGGTGGACATCGTCGAACACGACGGTCGAACTAGTGTATAAGGCAGTTCACGCACAAGGCGTCTTCCACAATACTACACTACTAACCACTTGAAGGAAAGTAATTTATGTTTTTCTATAACAAAATTTTAATTTAGATACCCTTTGAATAGGCCCCTTAAGCACACGGAAGAATGCTGCAACTCGATTCACATTTGCTTCCGCCACGGGGTCCCTTCCAAGGCACATGCAGTGAAATGTGAAACTCCTCACGGAGAAAATACAAGTAGAAACTCAGAATGTTTCAGTGTCTGCATAAATAATTGCTCATTTTGAGTCGACTATCATTCATACCTCTAACTCTAACGTTAAATCTAACCCCGTCTTAGCCCTAGCCCCAATTTCCCTGGAATTTAGCCTGAAACTGCGTGTCTTAAGGTTGGTTCCTCTCCCTACCGCGGAGGCGATGTAGGTGATTCATACCATGAACTACAATGAACCTGGAAGGTATCATTTTCAAGTGGGTAATATTTTTGTGGGTTTTGGGCCAGTGTTAGCATTTTCACTTTTACAGAAGTCCGCGCCTCACCGATGGAGTAATCGATTTTTAGGCGACTTTGTCCATTTAATCGATGCCACCTAGGTTTGAAGGCAAAGTCTCTGTCATTTACACCGCTGACAATGGAAGGCACGCCCGATTTCCTCACGGTATTCATGTTTCGCTTTTTGGCCGACTACTTTGGACCTCGACGTCTGCCAAATGCAGCCGAGGCGGTCCCAACCCCACAACACAGCACAGGCAAGTGACGCCCTTATTCACACCACTTTCTTATTCCTGGTTTTCATGAGTCCGTGGGCCTGGGTATGTAGGTGACACGTAGGAGATTTACTTCCTGGCTCACCAATTTAAATTCAGTTGCATGGATTAGATTGGCAAACAGGAGGGTTCTCAATACCATGTAGAGATGGAGTGGAAATCCACCATTATCCACTGATTAAGATCATTGCATAGTTAAAGGCCAAAGGCTAATAAATAGTCATTATTTTGGAAACTTGTATTACCGACTGTATATAACTTGATGCCATGCAATATCACGAGGCTGAAATTGATACTATAAAAACCTTTCCCGAACAATATGAGTGTAGGCAAATTAATAAAGATGGGCTGGAGAGCCCATCGGGCAGACGGGGTTCATCTCAGCATTTGCGAAGATATTTAGGGGCCTGAAAATGTCGCAAAGTCAACTTCAGCCAATTACCATCTCAATGGTCAGACAAATTTGCGCATCGTTCTGAGTAAAGCCTCTGACCGTTTTATTCCTTGTTTCACCTACCGGAAACGTTAATGTTTCTCCCACATTTGATGCATTTTTTGCCTTGTAGATACCTCTATCTCCACCTTGTCCCAACCCTTTTCCCGGAACTCTCCAAGCACAGAGGACATCCTCTGCTCCCAGGACATTTCTGTTTCCTCTGATCCAGATATCCCCTCTATGACACGTTCTTCCACACCAGCCCTTAATTGCACACTACTCGGCACCTTGACCACCGTCACCCCGACTGCGACGTCCAGCTCCACCACCGACAACAGCAGCAGCAACAGCAGCAGTGCTAGCAGCAAACGCGGGCAAAGGAGCCGGAGCGATAGAAGTGCCACCTCCAGCGCACTCGAAGAAACAAGCAGCCTTAACCTTAGTAGCATCAGTGCACTTAGAAGTAGCAACAGTAGCATTTAGCCGTACCACCACCGCGGAAGGCGAAACCGACGACGATGACGAATACGGCAAGGTTGAGGAGAAGGAAGAGGAGGATGAGGAGGAGGAGGTTGAGGAGGATGATGAGGAGGAGGAGGAGGAGGAGGAGGAGGAGGAGGAGGATGAGGGTGAGTTCAGGGTGCCCCGATCACCATCTCCAGCTGGCTGTTCAT
Organism: Schistocephalus solidus; assembly: GCA_017591395.1. Lineage (NCBI taxonomy): Eukaryota > Metazoa > Platyhelminthes > Cestoda > Diphyllobothriidea > Diphyllobothriidae > Schistocephalus > Schistocephalus solidus. The sequence continues at coordinate 63,835 of WEDG01003182.1, forward strand.
CGCAGCTGCGGGATATTCCAAGCCCCCAGCTTGACTTGCACCACAAGCCAGTACCGAAACAGCGATCAAGGAGGGCATATTGTCAGGCGCACTCGCTGCACCACCATCGGTCTCTGCGTCCACTGGGGGTACTAATGTTGTTTTCTTGGGGACATAAACGCACGAAACAAGCAGACGATACCTCCAATGACGTTAGTTCCTCAATTTACGACTGGCCATGGCCACCGAGCTCCCTAAGGGATGCTGGTACTCAGACCAAGCTCGAGGACTGGATTGTTTCACCGTATGTGCCCAGCTCCGATTGTAACGCATGTGTTGATGACTGCCGATATCTCGGCAAGAGTTCCGACGTTCATCACTCCCAAATTGAAAAATTTGCAACACCCTCCGGTGACAATAATGCTCGGGCAGTAGGTAAGATCCCACTGAAAGGATTCATTCTGCTGACTAGCAGTCTTTTGTTTTATCAGATTATTTCTTTACTGGTAGTCGAATAACCCTATTCACATCCACTTTTAGAAGAACAATCAACGGCGAAAGAGTATTTTCCTCCGCCTCCTCCTCCACCACCACCACCACCACCACCGCCATCGCAGTCTCAAAGGGTAGGGTAAATTTCACCGGCCATTTATGTTGTTTTTTGGTGGTCGACATATTTTACTAGCCTGACTTCATTCCTCTTTCCTTTTAGTCGCTACGTAACTGGAAAAGGAGGACGGCGCAGGCACTTCGTCGTTTATGCTGCTGTTTCGGTGGAAGCACCCAGGATTAAAGACCGAACCCACCCCAACTTTTTAACCCGCCTTGATTTTGTTTTCTCGCCTCACCCTCTCCTCCCCCACCAAGCCTCTCATCTTCTACCCTGGTAACTGTGCTGTGTTGTGGGGTTCATGTACATAATGTGATTTATTTATTGTTTGGTTAGATTTAACTTTTTCTCGATTAATCCTGACACCTGCAGATTCTGCATGGTTCCCTTTTTTATGATTCCACACCACCAAAGCATGTATATAGTAAGGCAACGTTCATATCCAGTAATCCAAATTGTATTCCGCGTACATCCATTGATTTAATCGATTACCAATAAACAGTGTCTTGCGAATGCCGTCATTCGAAATCTCTTATGTCTATTCCGTAGGGTTAAGGCGCGAATTGACGGGCAACAGGACTGCTGGTAACTTGGTTAGTCTTCAACGCGGTAAGAAATATCCGCTGGGATTCGCGGAAGTCACGTCCCACCATACATTTACACATCTATTCCCGAGCCGGCAAACGTGAATACATTTCATGGTGGTGCTCGCATCGAAAGATGCCTTTGACTGAAATCCATTAACTTTAAATATAGCCATACGAGGGCTTGTGAAGGTAATAATACTACTACTGTTATTGCCACTACCAACGAACTTAATATTAATGCTTCTTCGTCAACTACTGATGCTGCTTGTCGCAGTAGTAATAGTATTACTACTACACCATTCCATGTCTCCCGACCATAATTTCACGCGGCGAAAGCCAAAAACCATGCTAGCTTCGAATGCCTACACTGATTTGACTGCTCCTGCTATTTCAGCAAACAAGTAATATTGAAGTCATTGACCTCCTTGCATTTTAAGATATTCCGGTGGGAACTAACAGTGCTCGACAACAACAAACCGTTTAAAACAACATGTCCACCTAGTCGGTCAATATTTGATCAGATTTAGGCAATTTCCTGGTTGAAAGGCAAATGCAAGCGCAGTTTCGACTGCTCTTACCCGACCCCGCGGCGTAGTTCCAAACAGGTTGTGACCTGATACCAGAAAATCATCCAAAGGCCAATTTTTTTCAGACCCCTGAATCCTTTTTATAAGTTGGTTAACCAGTATCGCTACTTCGGTCTCAGCAGCCGAAAAACCCAGTGATCCGGGCGGAAAATATGCAAGGTAAAACTTCCTTATGCAAGCAGTATGGTGCTACCTTGTCTTACACCGCCAAACTGGAGACGCCCACAAAGCATGACAGCTCGACCGTGGATTACGACGAGGTCCACCGTATGCTCCCCACCATGGAGGTGCATCGACGGTGAATTGCGCGTGATTTATCTTGAAGTGATAGTATACTTGCGCTACATCTATCGCATTCTCTCATCCTCTCCGACCTGAGCCCGGTGTCTTGACAGAGTCAAGAAGACCGGAGATGGGAGAGGTCGCAGGTTGCTTGCATGGCCGGAGCCGATCCAGGGCGTACCACCACACCTGGCTTGGATCCCGCGGAATGGGAGTGTCATAAAGGCCACATTAAGAAGTGGCCATTGCAGCTTGACTCTCGGTCCGCCTGTCAGCCACTCCACACAAAAAAACACATTGGGCTGACCACGCGGTCCGAGTTATCCCGTCAGTTGGCAACCTTCCGAGCCACGGCTTTTAGCGCACCGTGATGGTTTCAAGCGCATCAGATTGTTTATAGTGAGGAAAATGTGCTGCGTTGTCGACCTCACTCTCTCCCATACCCCCACAATCAGACCACCGTCCAAGCCAGTGAGTTGTCTGATGTGGGAGTGGGTGCATTTGCTGACGGGTCGGCGTACCTGTCTTCGCGCGCTACAGCACGACCTGGCACCTATAAGGAACAAACCAGGATTCACTTACTCAGGGGATATGGAGGAGCCATCGCCGTCTTACTCGCAGTCAACTGGTCAGCCACTCGACACACAAAGCACATACACTAGTCCGAAGGCTGTTATCGTTACGGCTACCAAGACCATGGAGACCCAGTACTCCATGCCAGACAGCGTGGTCCATCCCGACGTAGGCGTTGAAGTCACCAAGGATAATTAACCTGTCCTCCTTCAGCACAGTCGCTAGCAGGGCATGCAGATCCTCGTAGAATTTGTCCTTCGCCGCATCAGAGCTCGTCATTGGGGGAGCGTAGGCGCTGATGATGATGGTGAACTTGTCTCCCCGAAGAGGCAGGCAAAGGTTCATCAGGCGATCATTGATACCCAGCGACAGACGGGCAGACGTCCCACAATGTCGTTCCGGATGGCAAAGGCAACACCAGCATCGCGTCGCTCTGCCTTTGGCCGGTCGCTCCAGAAGAAAGTGTAGCCGGCCCCCACCTCCTCCAACTGACGCTGCTCAGAGAATCGGGTCTCGCTGAGAGCAGCAATTTCCACCTTGTAGCGAGCCAGCTCCCGAGCGACAAGCGCCGTCCTCCGTTCCGGCCGGTTACTCCTCGGATTGTCTAAAAGAGAACGAACATTCCAGGCTGCTAATGTGAGTGGACTCATCCGATTAACCTGGGGGGTATGGCGCAGGGATGGGGACTGGGTGTATTGTTGTTTGTTTGAGTTTTACGACCTTGTATTTTGCTATCTGCGAGCCGCGGCCGGCTGCAGAAGAAGGGAGACCCAATATTTGTTTAGGGCACCATTTCTAGCCCCTTCCTCCGCGAGAAGGCAAGCAGTATGTCCCTAAATAGAGCTGCACGGACATCCCAGACGGCTGCCGAACTCCGCCACGGGTCACTGTTTTAGGTGAGTGGGAGAGAGACACGAGTTAGCCTGGGCCGCCTACGGGGTTGCTGTCGCCCACACCGTATGATTTTTTGAGAGGGCAGGTGGGAATTTCGAGAGTCAGTCATACCGGGTGTGGAGGCACACACAACACCGGAAACCCTCACCTGGCTTAGCCTGCCAGTCGTGACGTTTGCCCGAGGTGTGGCCGCTGTGAAGAACCAGTTAGATGCAGCCACGAAAGCATTCACCACCTTTACGCGACAAATGGAGTGACCAAATGCTATCTGTGTGGTGCAACCCCATCAAGGATATCACTGCTTGGCCTGATACTGCAGATGCATTGACCGATTAAGCTAAGGCCTTATGCTTGATGCGATGCGTTACGAACTTTGCGGGTAAATTGATATGTCGTGGCAGTTAAAACCATAGGGTCAACCTAGCCACTACGACCTTCAGGCCTGGTCCCAAATAGAAAGAGGAAATGGACACCAGATGAGAGATTATTTTGTTCGGTAGAGAAAGATTGGAGAAAAGGTTGGAGGAGGGTGACAGCTGGTCGAGGGCAGCCATCCGGTGCTGTGAGAGCCGGCGTCTCGAGTGCGAGAGAGACATGCCTCACAACGCCTTGCGTGAGAGCATGTCCTAGTCGGCCTTGACGTTGGATAGACGTGATTGGTCGAGAACCAGGCTGTGCTTGCAAGTACACGCGAGAGGCACGGCGGCGCAACAGGCGCCCGAAGTAGGGCCACTACAGACCCTTGGGTAAACCGGGTTTGCGAGGCCTTCATTCACTGAAACCAAGGTATGAATAGTTCAAAAACCTAATCGCACTTCCAAGAGGCCGTCGCCAGGAAAAGCTTTCGATGTTGATGTTGGCAAAGCTGAAATACTTGCATGGAAATAGGCAATGGATAGTACCTACGCTCCAGTTTTTTAACTTATCGCCTCATATTGCCTCTCTAACAAATAACTACACAATCAGTTTGGAAAATAATTCGTTATCTGCGGTCTCCATATTCACCTCATATGATGATTCGGTTATACGTCCCGCAGAGCTGAGGGCGCAGTAATACGTGGTGTCTTCCTACCTGAAAATGGGCTTGGAGGAGAACTACGCTGAGGAAGCAAACAGAAGAAATATTGACAACTCATCTGGAATGCATCTTTGACTTCGAGGTGTTCGGTCAATGGGGCTGATGCGTCGGCTCCAGATGGGTGGCAGGCTTGGGCACTCAGTTGGTGCATAGGAGAGGGAAGAAAGAGAGAGAGAGAGAGAGAGAGAGAGAGAGAGAGAGAGAGATTGAGTTAAACACTGACGAACCCATCTCCACGAAACATCAGCTCACTTCTCACTCGAATAATATTAATAACTCTGTCGCGCTCGAACCTATCATGACTTCCTAAAATTCGTGTATTTTAAGGTTGTGAACTGAATAGAGAAGTTGGTTCTGGTGGTTAGTACTGTATGCGCCTGGGGAGTAACTGGCTGGAGGGTTAAGAATCAGGTTCTAAGGCTCCTTCTTAATGTGGCCTTTATAAAGCTCACAAGAGTAGGCTGAGAGCTGCTCTCTTTTTGTGTAGAACGCGGGGACCGGGACGCTTGAGAAATGCGTAGTCGGGCTATTGAGCCCTGCCCAGCCCTGCGTCCAATCCTGGTACTAGATGGTTGGCAGGCTCGGACAGTGCCCTGGCGCATGGGACTATAAGCACATGTGGGGTTCTTAGCTGGGAGATTTGGAGTCCGGATCTGTGACTCTTTCACATAGCACACCCTGTCAGATGGTATCCGAGCCACCCTTCATTCACTGTGGAACAGTGGTACACTGTCGGGGTACCTGTTTGTGTGTGACAAGCGTAGGCAGACTAATTAACTTTGCCAGCCACTGAGCTCGGAGGCTACCTCCAGTCGTCCTGTTTCTGTCTTTCCACCAAGCTTCAGCGGGTAAGGGAGGCAAGAGTACTCTTATGTTATTCAAATGTGCTATCAATATAAACTTGTTCACGCAAACCTCATGGTCTCGCACCTGCACACGGTGTAGATCGTTACATGAAACGGCAGACTGTCACAATTTCTTTCCAAAGCCAGCCGTTGCCTATCCTCAATGAAGGTGCATTCTAATAAAACGATAAAGTTAGACCGACTGAAGATGAAATTTAGCCGGATGGCTATCGCCCGTCTAGGCATGCATATCAAGTGCTCATTCAAGCCTCGTTCACTGAGATATGTTACCTTTGAGAGAATCATCTGACCCCACATGAAGAATAATCCACTGCAGCGTGACTTTCGGTCATGAGTTACCCTGCCAGTTGGCAACCATCAAAACCAGAACAGTCAGGCCACATTGATTGATCATTGGTTCGCGTGCGCGTTAGCATCGTCGTCATCGTCTTCATCATCATCATTATTCCCTGCTCCGTCTCATCCTGAAATAATAGCAGTACTGGCTCAGACTTACTACTGGCTAGACCTAGTGAAAAAGGTTCTCTCTCTCTCTCTCTCTCTCTCTCTCTCTCTCTCTCTCTCTCTCTCTCTCTCTCTCTCTCTCTCTCTCTCTCTCTCTCTCTCTCTCTCTCTCTCTCTCTCTCTCTCTCTCTCTCTCTTTCTCTCTCTCTATCAATCATCTATCTATTTATCTATCGCTCTCTCTCCCCCTCTGTCGTCGGTCATTAGATGTGTTTGGTTGCGTCTGATGCAACAGTGCTCCCTGTTTTAGAGGTCAGACTGTTGCGAAAACCACAAACTCGCAGTCACTGCAAACAGCGCTGACAGTCCGGTGATTGGGCGTCCTCACTCCACAAGAGCTGGCCCCTCAGTCCCGTCCGTCGGCCTTCTGATTTCAGGAAGCTCCCACTCGTGTGCCGCGTGTTGCTGGTGTTTATCGATCTGACCCGGTGGCTACAGGACGTTCAGGAAGCCTTCTTTGAGCTCAAGTTCTCCCTGCCTGGGGCTAGTTGACGATGACAGCTGACACAACAATTATTTAATTCGTGTTTTTCTTTGTAGCTGATACACCTCGCCTGTGGGCTGCTGGTTGCAATATGACTACGTATTAAAACAGAGCTCGAAGAATAAGGGCAAGAAGTGCCTGTACAACTCCCCATAGGAACACAGTGGGTAGTTAGACGTGTACTTAGGAGATGGTGGCAATGGGGTATGACAGTTTGAGAGACGGAAAAGGGTGGTGACGCATTAGCAATGAATAGTTATTAATGTACTCGCCGTCATCGTACAATTCATCGTACAAGCACTGAATTAGACCGTATTGCACGCATACCTACGCATCATCCTAACCATATCCATTGTTTTAGTTAGAGTTAACATTCGTTGCCGGGTTAGGGAATTCGCACAAGCATTCGCTGTCAAAATACGCTTTTCTATTCAGCGTCCAATTGATGGGCATTGTCAAGGGAAAATCGATAAGACTGAGGCTCGAGTCCAGGCATCTGGTAACCGAGACCCCACGTCTCCCCTGACCTTCGTGGAGCGATCCAATTGTTTACGCTCCTTGACGTCGACGTGAAATAAACGTGTGATAGGTTTGATATCGCAGAGGATATAGCCTCTAAGGTGTGTGTTAAGGGCAGGCAATATACAATCGTTATTGAATAAACCACAAAGCCCAGCTGCGATCATAACGTTCCACAAAATGGAAACGCCGCTCTGCTTTGTATCTTATCAGTCATCGCTACTGAAATCGAATTTAGTATGTATGTGGTTTTGATATTTTCGGTTTTCGGTAAAAAAATCTGTTGATGTTGTCATTTGTCATCAGTCCTTTTGATTACGAGGGCAGATTAAGGCATTTACAGACTGCGTGGCCTTGCCCAACTTATTATGGCTAGTAATCATGACTATTGTTTGGCATTATCAGGTAGCGTTGTTTATTGGGATTCACTAACTATTGGTTAGATGTTCAATAATTCCATAATTCAATATTTTAATAATTAAATTAATTTATAGTTACGTATTTAATGGTTGAAGAAATTGATCCTTAAATAATTAATAGTAGTAACCAATTTCGATTGATTACAGTTTCGGAAAATTGGTCGCTTAGCGGTCGATAGCGAGAAGTACCGGATAAACAGGCGATATTTGCCGCTAGCGCAGTCCAGAGTTGCCTTCAGAACCAACCAATCAGGAAATAGCGTTAGGTTGATGACACGCTAAGTCACAGACCTCGACGTGCTGTAAAACAGGCTTGGTCTTGGAACAGAACTGCGCCTGATTAGAATAGCTCAGGGATCATTCAGATTGTACTACTAAAAAGCGTAACCGGGTTGTTGTTCTGTAGTTGAGCAGTTGCAGGAGCTCCCTTGTAACAAGGAGAATGTTTGCCACATAGGACCTTAGCAGATGCCAATTATTGCTGCTCTGAGATGACTGAACACGTTCATCGATCAATGCCGCTAGTAAAGGCTCCACATAAGGAGAAGTTTATTTGGTTTCAGTCAAGAAACAGTTAGGGCATAGCAAGTTTGCATGATTCATGCATTTTGTCTCTCCGCGCATCAATTAGCACCGATGGCAGGCAAACTCTAGGAAGCAATAACATCGCTGTAATCCACAGGAATGCTGATGGGTTTTTGACTGAAAGGTAGACGTGCCATGACAACTCATACCCCTTACATTGTTTCGCTCTTCCTCTAGGTTGCTGCCCCCGCCTAAATTCAATCAACTGTCCGGGCAGTGGTTTCCACCGATGCCTCTACTCGTAAGCCGCAAATTTGAAAAGGACCGTTCTCTCCTTCAATGCTTGCCTACAAAGTAAGCAATTTGTCCGCAATGCTCATTGGCCTATACTAGACGCTGTGCGGCTGCTGGCGGAGCTAGGCAATGATCCCCAAGGCAGAACGGAATGAGTGAGTTCCGTTAGCGCTCGGTCAGCGTTAATCAACGAATTCAGTAAATATTCCCGGTATAAATGGGCAAGATAACGAGCACGTTGCTCAATGGTAATAGCGCTGGACTTCCGATCAACAACTCGTGGGTTCGAGACTCGGTGGGGTACCACCTATGTTTGGGTATGACTGGCTGATGATGGCTAATAAGCCAGAAATGGCCATTACAGTCTCCTTTGCCTTTGTCGACATTTTTAATATACCTTTACTACTATTACTACTACTACTGCTACTACGACTATTACTACTTCTGCTTCTACTACTACTACTACTACTACTACTACTAATACTAATACTACTACTACTACTACTACTACTACTACTACTACTACTACTACTTCTACTACTACTACTACTACTACTACTACTAATAATAATAATAATAATAATAATAATAATAATACTATTACGACTACTTATTCTAATACTACTACTGCTAATACTACCACTACTTCTGCTATAAATACTATTACTACTACTGCTGCTACTAATACTATTGGTCCGGGGCGCTGGTGACTTTCGTGCCGCTCTTTTGGCCTTGGCGGCGGCGATCCAGTTGGCCTCATAGATTGTGCACCAATCTTCACGGATCTTCTCCATGCCGGTGTATCCTGGGCGAGGTCCTCCCAGGTTGCCGGGTTGATTTGCAGTTGCTTCAGAGATTTATTCAAGGTGTCCTTGTAGCATCATTATTGACCTCTCTGTCGGCGAGCTCCCGTAGCGACATCCGTCCACTGTGCGCTCCAGGACTTACATGTCCGTGATTCTGTCTTGCTCTCTCAGCTTCAGTATCCTGCTGAGGCAGCTCAGATGGAAGTGATTCAGCTTCCTGGCTTGGTTCGAGTTGACGGTCCATGTCCGTCCCGACGCACGCGTTGAAGTCACCAAGGATAATTAACTTGTCAGCCATCGGCACAGTCGCCAGCATAGCGTGCAGATCCTCGTAGAATTTTTCCTTCGCCGCATCAGAGCTAGTCATTGGGGGAGCGTAGGCGCTGATTATGGTGGTGAACTTGTCTCCCCGAAGAGGCAGGTGGAGGTTCATCAGGTGATCATTGATCCCCAGCGACAGACAGGGCAGACGTCCCACAATGTCGTTCCGGGTGGCAAAGACAACACCAGCGTCGCGTTACTCTACGTTTGCCCTGCCGCTCCAAAAGAAGGTGTAGCCGGCACCCACCTCCTCCAGCTGACCCTGCTCAGATAATCGGGTCTCGCTGAGAGCAGTAATGTCCACCTTGTAGGGTGCCAGTTCCCGAGCGACTAGCGCCGTCCTCCGTTCCCGTCGGTGGCTCCTCGGATTGTCTAAAAGAGAACGAACTTTCCAGGCTGCTATTGAGAGTGGACTCACCAGATCAACCCGGAGGGTATGGCGCTGGGGATGGGGACTGGGCGTATTGTTGTTTGTTTGAGTTTTACGGCCTTGTATTTTGCGATCTGCGAGCCACGTCTGGCTGCAGAAGAAGTGAAACCCAACATGTGTTTAGGGCACCATTTCTAACCCCTTCCTCCGCGAGAAGGCAAGCAGTATGTCCTTAAATAGAGCTGCACGGACATCCCAGACGGCTGCATAACTCCGCTGTGGGTTACGGTTTTGTTTTAGTGGGAGAGTGACCCGAGTTAGACCGGGCCGTCTATGGGGTTGCTGTCGCCCACACCGTATGGCTTTTTGAGAGGGGGGAGGTGGGAATTTCGGGAGTCAGACCTACCGGGTGTGGAGGCACACGACAGTTCGACCGTCGATTTCGACGAGGTCCACCGTATGCTCCACACCAGGTGGTGCAGGGACGGTGACTTGCGCGTGAATTAGTTTAAAGTGATAGTAGCCTTGCGCTGCAGCTACCGCACTCTCTCCTCCTCCCCACCTGAGCCCGGTGTCAAGACAGAGTCAAGAAGACCGGAGATGGGAGAGGGCACAGGTGGCTGGCGCGGCCGGAGCCGCCCTGGGCGTGCCACCACACCTGGCTCGGATCCCACGGTGTGGGAGTGCCATAAAGGCCACATTAAGAAGGAGCCATTGCAACCTGACTCTCAGTCCGCCAGTCAGCCACTCCACACAAAACACACATTGGGCTGGCCACGCGGTCCGAGTTATCCCGTCAGTTGGCAACCTTCCAAGCCACGGCTTTTAGCGCACCGTGATAGTTTCAAGCGCGTCAGATTGTTTATAGTGAGGAATATGCACTGAGCTGTCGACCTCACTCTCTCCCCACCCCCACAGTCAGACTACTGTCCGAGCCGGTCAGTTGCCTAATGTGGGAGTGGGCGCATTGGCTGACGGATCGGCGTACCCGTCTTCGCGCGCCACAGCACGACCTGGCCCCCATAACGCACACACCAGGATTCACAAACTCAGGGGATATGGAACAGCCATCGCCGTCTGACTCCCAGTCCACTGGTCAGCCACTCGACACACACAGCACATACACTGAGCCGACGGCGTGGTCTGGTGGAAGTGTCAGATTGGCAGACTTCCCAGCCACGGTTTCTAGGAAACCGTGATATACTCTGGTAAATGGTGATTGTGAGGGTGTAGTCGATGTATTGGTGTAGGTAGTGTGTGCTGATGCAGCTTAGCCTACGGTGGTTTACCGGAGGTTGTCGTGGAGGTGCATGTGTCCTAAGAGGCCCATGCGGTGTGTAAATGTGCGGGAGCAAGGAGGTCAGTGAAGGCGGGCGCGTCGACTATATGTCGGAGCCCCAGGCACTGGTGCACCAGCCTCCGTGCGATGGATTCGCAGGTGACCGGCCAGGCCGATGCGTGAGTTGAAGTTGCGGGCGCAGTGTGGGCAGGAGAAATTGGTAGAGGCTGGGGCGATGTCATTCATGGTAGTGGGGGTGGCAGGGGCGCTAAGAATGGCAGGAGCGGAGGGTGTGAATGGTGTATCGGTGTTGTCGGCATTGTGGTGAATTCCGCTGTCATGGATGCGCATGTGACCGAATAGGCCCATGCGATGAGTGAATGCGCGAGTACAGTGAGGGTAGTGGAGGCGACGATCTCTGCTGTGTGATGGTGTTCCAGGCACTGGCTCACCGGTCTCTGTACGATGTATTCGCAAGTGACCGACCAGGCCGATGCGTGAGGTGAATGTGCGGTCGCATTGAGTACAGCTTAGGAGAGATTCCCCATCGCTGATGGTGGTTGTGGTGGTAGTAGTGAAGGCGAAGGCAATGGTGGTTGCGGTGGTGGGGGGTAACAGGCGATGAGTAGATGGATGTGGTCTCTATGATGGTGGGAGTAATGGAATTGATGTCAGGAGTGAGGGTGGGGGAGTCAGAATGAGGGTTGGCAGAATTTGACGTAGAAATTGGAATTGTGGGATTGTTGGTGCATTGCGTCCGAAGATGTCCGACCAGGCCGATTCGCGCGCGGAAGATGCGTTGACAGCGCGGGCATGTTGGCAGGGGCCTGGGCATTGGCGGTGTTGGTGCGGGGCGCTGGTGACTTTCGTGCCGCTCTTTTTGGCCTTGGCGGCGGCGATCCGGTTGGCCTCGTAGATTGCTGAACCAGTCTTCACTGATCTTCTCCATGCCGGTCTATCCTGGGCGAGGTCTTACCAGGTCGCCGAGTTGATTTGCAGTTGCTTCAGCGATTTCTTCAAAGTGTCCTTGTAGCGTCGTTTTTGACCCCCTGCCGACGAGAACCCGTAGCGACATCTCCGTAGAAAAGTCGTTTGGGTAGTCGCTCGTCGTCCATTCTTACCAAGTGGCCGCTCCATCGCAGCTGCACTTGCCTCAGCATGGCATGGATGCTGAGGATTCCGGTCCCGCTCCAGGACTTCCGTGTCCGGTATCCTGTCTTGCCAGCTCAGCTTCAGTATTCTGCGGAGGCAGCTGAGATGAAAGTGATTCAGCTTCCTGGCTTGGTTCGAGTAGACGGTCCAGGTTTCCGCTCCGTAAAGGAGTGTCGACAAGACGACGGCCTTGTACATCTTCAGTTTGGTGTTCAGGTGAATACCGTGGCGATTCCACACGGAGGCCTGCAGCCGGCCGAAGGCCTGACTAGCTTTGGAAATCCATTGGGCAACCTCGTCATCGATTCTCGTGTTGCGCGAAATCGTGCTTCCTAGATAAGCGAAGGTCTCCACGTTTTTGAGTTGAGCACCGTTGACATTGATTCGAGGAGCATTGTATTCCGCGCTGGGTGGCGGCTGGTGCATGACAACCGTTTTGGCTGTACTGATTGTTAATCCAAAATCGGCGCAGCCTTCGGCGAAGAGGTCCATGCTCCTTTGCATGTCCTCCTCCGTCACGGTGTTAAGGGCGCAGTCGTCCGCGAAAGGCAAGTCATGGACTGTAGTCGTAGACACGCGCGTTGGAGCCTGCATACGCCGACTGTTGAGAAGGCGCCCGTCAGTTCTGTAGGCGATGCGAATACCAGGCTGCTCATCACGGTAGGCGTCCATCAGCATAGCCGAGAACATGAGACTGAAGAGGGTGGGGGCCAGTACGCAGCCCTGCTTTACTCCGTTGGTCACTGCGAATGCTTCGGATACCGTCCCGTTGTCAGTGACGCGCGCCGTCATCCCGTCATGAAGCTGACGCACCATGTGCGTGAACCGCTCAGGACAACCAAATTTCTGCATGGCTTTCCACAGTCCGTCACGATTCACCGTGTCAAAGGCTTTCGTTAGATCCACGAAGGTAGTGTAAAGGTGAGTTCGCATCTCCTGACACTTCTCTTGTAGCTGGCGGGCGGCGAAAGATCATATCGGTTGTCCCGCGGTGTCGGCGGAAGCCACATTGGCTTTCGGGAGCAGGCCCTGCTCTAGATGACCGTTAAGACGATTGAGAAGGATACGGGCGAAGATCTTCCCGGCGATGTTGAGCAACGAGATGCCTCTGTGATTATCACAGAGTTGCCGGTTCCCCTTCCGTTTGTAGAGATGGACGATGGTCGCGTCTTTGAAATCCTGAGGAACTTGTCCTTGGCGCCACATCTCCTGGAAGAGTGTTGTGAGTTCTGCCATCAGCCGGGGGCCCACCGTGCTTGTAGACTTCCGGTGGGATTGCGTCGGATCCCGGTGCTTTACCGCTGGAAATCTGCTGCACGGCCCGGATGGTTTCTGGTAGGGAAGGCGGCAGATCCAGGTCATTGTTCGTGTCCACTTGAGGGGAGCCGGTCAATGGCAGCATCGGAGATGGCTGATGAGCAATTAAGGACACTTCTGAAGTGCTCGGCCCAGCGCTTCAGAATTTGCGATTTCTCTGTCAGCAGTGTTGTCCCATCAGAGCTGAGCAGCGGTGCGGACCCCTTGATACACGGGCCGTAGATGGCCTTGATGGCTTTGAAAAAGTTTTTTTCATTTCATTGCGGTCCGCATAGCCCTGGATTTCTTCAGCCTTTCGGATCATCCAGGCATCCTGCATCTCCCGCAGCCGTTGTTGTACAAGGCGCCGGCATCTGAAAAAAAGGCTGCTTTGGTGGCGTCAGTCCGAAGGTCCATGTAGGCTTTGTGTAGTCTATTCTTCTCCGCGAGTAAGTTGCTGATGTCGGCGTCATTGTCGTCAAACCAGTCCTGGTGTCGACGGTGTGCGCGTCCGAGTACATCGAGGGCGGTGGACTGGATGACATTTCGCAGTTGACACCATCGTGTCTCCACGGTATCGTTATCATCTGGAGCATGCAGGTCCTCCAGTTTCTCGGTTATTTGGTTGCTGAAATCAAAACAGTGAGCAGGCAAATTTAATAAAAGAGTATTTAACTTACATGGCGGCCTCTTACCTTGGGGCCTTCGTCGGGGTTGCAGTCGGAGCCTCATCTGGGGAGATGACGAGGCGGTGATCTGTCCAACCATCGGCATCGCGGATCGCCTTGGTTACCAGCACGTCCTGTCGATCTCGCCTCCGGACGAGAACATAGTCCAGCAGATGCCAGCGCCGCGACCGAGGGTGCATCCACGTGGCCTTCTCCCGCGTCGGAAGGCGGAAGAAGGTGTTGGACAGCAGGGAGACGGTGTTCCGCACGTGCGCAGAAGAAGGAGGCCGTTAGCGTTGCAGCTACCAGACCGTGGGGACCCAGCACTCCCTGCCAGGCAGCGTGGTCCGTCCCGACGCGGGCATTGAAGTCACCAAGGACAATTAACTTGTCCTCTTTCGGCACAGTCGCCAGCAAGGCGTGCAGGTCCTCGTAGAATTTGGTCCTTCGCCGCATCAGAGCTCGTCATTGGGGGAGCGTAGGCGCTGATGATGGTGGCGAACTGGTCTCCCCGAAGAGGCAGGCGGAGGCTCATCAGGCGATCATTGATACCCTGCGGCAGACAGGGCAGACGTCCCACGATGTCGTTACGGATGGCCAAAGGCAACACCAGCGTCGCGTCGCTCTGCCCTTTGGCCGGCCGCTCCAGAAGAAGATGTAGCCGGCACCCACCTCCTCCAGCTGACCCTGCTCAGAGAATCGGGTCTCGCTGAAAGCAGCAATGTCCACCTTGTAGCGCGCCAGTTCCCGAGCGACTAGCGCCGTCCGCCGTTCCGGCCGGTTTGCTCCTAGGATTGTCTAAAGGGAACGAACATTCCAGGCTGCTAGTGTGAGTGGACTCACCCGAGCAGCCTGGAGAGTATGGCGAGGGGGATGAGGGACGGGGGGTATTGTTGTTTGTTTGAGTTTTACGACCGCGTAGTTTTGCGATCTGCGAGCCGCGGCCGGCTGCAGAAGACGTGAGAACCAGCATTTTTTTAGGGGCACATTTTTCTAGCCCCTTCCTCCGCGAGGAGGCAAGCAGTGCTATCCCTAAATAGGGGCTGCTCGGACATCCCAGACGGCTGCCGAACTCCACTATGGGTCACGGTTTTGGTTTAGTGGAAGAACGACCCGAGTTAGTCTGGGCCGCCTACGGGGTTGCTGTCGCCCCCACCGTAGGACTTTTTGAGAGGGGGAGAGATGGGAAGTTCGGGAGTCAGACATACCGGGTGTGGAGGCACACACAACACCGGAGACCCTCACCTGGTTTAGCCCGCCGGTCGTGACGGTTGCCCGGGGTGTGGCCGCTGGGAAGAACCCAACTTCGAGGAGCCACAGGTGAGAGTTGGGTACCAGTTAGAGGCGGCCACAGGAGCATTCACCACCTGTATGAGACAAATGGAGCGACCAAATGCAAGCTGTGTGGTGCTGCCCCTAACTAGTACCCCTACACCCCGGAGGCACACACAACACCGGAAACCCACACATGGATTAGCCCGCTGGTCGTGACGGTTGCCCGAGGTGTGACCGCTGGGAAGAACCAGTTAGAGGCGGCCACGAGAGCATTCACCACCTGTACGAGACAAATGGAGTGACCAAATGCTATCTGTGTGGTGCTACCCCATCAAGAATAGCAATGCTTGGCCTGATACTGCAGATGCACTGAACGATTAAGCTAAGGCCTTATGCTTGATGCGATGCGTTACGAACTTTGCGGGTAAATTGATCCGTCGTGGCAGTTAAACCCATAGGGACACCGTAACCATCACGACCTTTAGGCCTGGTCCGAAATAGAAAGAGGAAATGGACGCCAGATGAGAGCTTATTTTGGTTGGTAGAGAAAGGTTGGAGGAAGGTGACAGCTGGTCGAGGGCAGCCATCCGGTGCTGTGAGAGCCGGCGTCTCGAGTGCGAGAGAGACATGCCTCACAACGCCTTGCGTGAGAGCATGTCCTAGTCGGCCTTGACGTTGGATAGACGTGATTGGTCGAGAATCAGGCTGCACTTGCAAGTACGCGCGAGAGGCACGGTGACGCAACAGGCGCCCGGAGTAGGGCCACTACAGACCCTTGGGTAAACCGGGTTTGCGAGGCCTTCATTCACTGAAACCAAGGTATGAATAGTTCAAAAACCTAATCGCACTTACAAGAGGCCGTCGCCAGGAAAAGCTTTCGATGTTGATGTTGGCAAAGCTGAAATACTTGCATGGAAATAGGCAATGGATAGTACCTACGCTCCAGTTTTTTAACTTATCGCCTCATATTGCCTCTCGAACAAATAACTACACAATCAGTTTGGAAAATAGTTCGTTATCTGTGGCCTCCATATTCACCTCATATGATGATTCGGTTATACGTCCCGCAGAGCTGAGGGCGCAGTAATCCGTGGTGTCTTCCTACCTGAAAAATGGAAGCCTGGAGGAGAACCACGCTGAGGAAGCAAACAGAAGAAATATTGACAACTCATCTGGGAATGCATTTTCGACTTTGAGGTGTTCGGTCAATGGGGCTGATGCGTCGGCTCACCAGATGGGTGGCAGGCTTGGGCACTCGGAGTTGGTGCATGAGGAGGAGAGGGAGAGAGAGGGAGGAGAGAGGAGGGGATGGAGTGGGATTGGGTTAAAACACTGAAATCCATATCCACGAGATCATCAGTGCACTTCTCACTCTAATAGTAATTATTATTATTTTGCCACGCTCAGACCTATGACGACATCCTTAAATTCGTGTCAACTGAATAGATAAGTTGGTTCTGGTGGTTAGTACTGTATGCGCCTGGGGAGTAACTGGCTGGAGGGTTAAGAGTCAGGTTCAAAGGCTCCTTCTTAATGTGGCCTTTATAAAGCTCACAAGAGTAGGCTGAGAGCTGCTCTCTTTTTGTGTAGAACGCGGGGACCAGGACGCGTGAGGAATGCGTAGTAGGGCTATTGAGCCCTGCCCAGCCCTGCGTCCAATCCTGGCACTAGATGGTTGGCAGGCTCGGACAGTGCCCTGGCACAGGGGACTATAAGCACATGTGGGGTTCTTAGCTGGGAGATTTGGAGTCCGGATCTGTGACTCTTTCTCATAGCACACCCTGTCAGATGGTATCCGAGCCACCCTTCATTCACTGTGGAACAGTGGTACACTGTCGGGGTACCAGTTTGTGTGTGACAAGCGTAGTCTACGTTCACTATCATTTAATTCATGCCCATGTCATCTTTCCTGTGCCACTTTGCCGTTGGGCACACAGTGGACCTTGTCAAAATCGAAGTTTGAATTGCCAATTGTCGGGTAGTGCCATTATTAATAATTCAGATTCTATTTCTAATTTTACTAGTATTACTACTACTTCATCTACTACGAATACCATAATTAACGCCAAACTGACTGCCAGTACTTCCCCTTCTCTTAGTAATATACCAGTTCGATCATCGCGTTTGACGATGTCCCCTGTGTGCTCCGCAGCATAGTTATGCAGGAACGGTCACCTGCGCAGAATTATAGAGCAAGCTTGCCCTATATTTATATCACTTTCTGTTCCACTTCTCAGTTTGGGAGCCGAGTTAGCCCGTCTGCTGCCAACCTTCCAAGCCACGTCTTTTAGTGCACCGTGCTAGCTTCAGGCACGCCAGCTTGTTTATAGTGAGCAAAATGCACTGAGCCATCGGCCTCACACTCTCCCCACCTCCAGCATCGGGTCACTGTCAGAGCTGTTCAGTAGTCTGATGCGAGAGTGGGGCAGAGGCTGACAGGGTTGGCGAACCCGTCTGCGCGCGCCACGACACGACCAGGTCACCTTGACGCTCACACCAGGATTATCAAAACTAGGGGTAAGAAGAGCCATCGCCACCTGACTCCCAATCCACTGGTCAGCCACTCAACACAACAAACAGGGTTGACGACGTGGTCTGGTATAAAGCATCAGTTGGCAGCCTTCCAAGTCACGGCTTGTAGTAAACTCTGATGGTCTCAGACTCCAATCGTACGTGAAGCAGATGGGCCACTTTGAGAAGGAGTCGAGGATGACACTGCTCCCTCGGTGATAACTGCTGGTTGAAAACGCGTTGCGTAGTGTTCTGTCTTATCGTGCGTGATAAAGAGGCTGATGGGGAGAGATGTTTTAATGTGGTATTGCCAGCAGTGTTCTACCGCAGGTTTTCAAGGAGACGCGTGTAACCTACTAGACCCACGTTGTCTGAGAATGTACGTGGACAGTGGGGACAGTTGAGTCGGGTGCAGCGGTTGTATTTTGGGGCTCCTGGAACTGGTTTGCTGGTCTCTGTGTGATGGATTCGCAAGTGACTAATCAGGCCGATTTGGGATGTGCATGTGCAGTGACAATGAGGACAAGATAGGTCGGGAGGTGCTGAGTCTGGGGAGTGTTTGTGGGTGCGCAAGATGTGTTGGCATCACCGTGGATTCCGTTTTCGCGGATGCGCATGTGACTGACCAGGCCGGTGCGTGAGATGCATATTCGGTGACAATGAGGATGGAATATGCTGGAAGGTGCTGATTCGGCGGGGGTTGTGCTGCTGGTACTGAGGGTCATGCCCACTGGAGAACTGGTGATGGAACTGTTGAGGTGTTAGGTTTGTTGACGCCACGGTGGATTCCTCTGTCATGGAAGTGCATTGACCAAATAGGCCCATGTTACGTGTGAATGTGTGGGAGCAGTGAAGGGAGTGGATTTGCGAGCTGTGACTAGATTTCGGGACCCCAGGCTCTGGTTCGCCAGCCTCCATGCGATGAATGAGCAGGTGACCGACCAGGACGTTGCTTGAGATGAAAGGGTGGTTGCAGTGGGGACAGGTTGAGACTGAGCCTACAGACTGCTGTTGGCAGTGGTGGGATTGATGTTCGACAGTGTGTCATGGTTGTTTGCATTGGTGGTGGAGACAGGAGCCTTCGAAGCAGATTTTGAGGCGGGAATGATGGTGGAGGATGGCGACTGGGGAGCGGGAGCATCATCATGGTTTTTTTATCGAGATGCGGGGCGGGGAATATGTGGAGGGGGGAGGCCTGGTACTGTAGTTCGTTATAAGTTATCCAATGAGACCGATTTGTGCCCGAAATGTTCACTGACACCGTGTGCATGTTGGGGGCGGTTGAGTGTTCACGTTGCGAGGTGGTTGGGATTTTTGAGAATCGCGTTTTTCTTTGGCTCCGGTTATGTGGTTGGATTCGTAGATCGCTGCTCCTGTTTTCGCTGTTATCTTCCAGGCCGGTCGGCTACGGACGAGGTCCTCCCATTTTGCCGGGTTGAGCTGCAGTTGCTTCAATGAAGTCTTCGGAGTGTCCTTGTACCATCGCATTTGGCCCCCTTTTCAATGGGAATCCGTTAAGAAATTTCCATAGAACAGTTGTTTGGATAGCTTTTCGTCCTCTATCCTCTATCTATCCAGCGTAGTTGTCGTTGTCTTAGTAGGGCATAGATGCTAAGGAGACCCGTTCATGCCAGCACTTCCGTGTCTGGGATTCGGTCCTGCCACCTCAGCTTAAGTATCTGTTGGAAACAGTTGAGATGGAATTGAGTGATCTTACGTGCTTATTTTTTTTATACCGTCTAGGTCTCCGCTCCATACAGCAGCGTCAGCAAAATGACAGCTTTGTACATTTTGAGCTCGGTGGTGAGGTGAAGACCGTAACGATTGCAGATGATGTTCTGTAGGCGACAAAACGCTTTACTGGCTTTTGAGATCCAGTGGGCCACCGCATCGCCGAGTTTATGTTGCGGGAGAGTTCGCTGATCACCTAGGGGAACATATCCACGGCTTGCAGGTGGACACCATTGACGTTGATGCAAGGGGTATAGACGGCGGTGCTGGATGGCGGCTGGTGCATGACCACCATTTTCTCTGTGTTGATGGTCAGGCCGAAGTTTTCACGGGCGTAGACGAATAAGTCCATGCTCCTTTGTATGTCCCCTTCTGTCGTTGTGTTGAGAGTGCAATCGTCGGTGCAGAGAAGTTCGTGGATGGTAGTTGGGAAACATGCGACTGGAAGTTCATCTGCCCAAGATTGAGGAGTTTGTCTTCGATTCTGTAGGTAGTGCAGATCCGGGGTGTTCATCAAGGTACGCGTACATTAACATAGCAAAGAACCTGAGACTGAAGACGATGGAGGCTTGTCAGAAGCCCTGCTTCCCTCCTTTGGTCACCGCAAATGCCTCAGAGACAGCTCCGTTGTGCATGATGCGTGCCATCATGCCAGCGTGGAGCTGACACACCATGTGACTAAATCGCTCGGGACAGGCGAATTTCTGTATGAGTTTTCTTATTCCTTCGCAATTCCCCATCGCCAAGGTCCTCATCAAATCCACGAAGGTGGAGTAGAGGTTGAGTTGTATCCTGCAGCTGCCGTGTGGCGAAGCTCATACCGGTGATGCCGTGATGACGACAGAAACCGTACTGGCTTTCCGGAAGGAGGCATTGTTCCAGATGGCTGTTGTGGCAATTAAGGAGAAAGTTAGCGATCCGCTGGAATCTTGCTGCATGGCCCTGACAGTTTCGTGAAGAGAGAGAGAGAGAGAGAGAGAGAGAGAGAGAGAGAGAGAGAGAGAGAGAGAGAGAGAAGAGAGAAAGAGAGAGAGAGAGAGAGAAAGGTCGGTGTTGGTTCTAACTTGAGGCAGTCGGTCGATGGCGGCATCGGAGATGGTGGAGGGGCGGTTGAGGAAGCTTCTGAACTGTTCAACCCATCGCTTCAAAAAATTTCGCTTTCTCAGCGCTGAGAAGAGGAGCGGTTCCTTAAGTTTTTGGACCGTATAAATCCTTGATCGCAGCGAATAAGTTCTTGCATTCGTTGTGGTACTCATATATTTGGATCTACTCGCCCTTTTGTGCCATCCAGGCATTCTGCAGTTCCCGCAACCACGGTTGCAAAAGGCGATGACTTTGGTAGAAGGCTGTTTTGTTTGCGTCGGTAGGGTGGTCAACGTAGGCTTAAGGCAGTCGGATTCTCTTGGCGAGCATCTTGCTCATTGTTGTGTCGTTGCCATCGAACCAGCTCCAGTCCATGCATCGGCACCGGGGATCGACTTGGTTACCAGTACGTCCTGATGGTCTCGTCTTGGACGAGGACATAGTCCAGCAAGTGCCAGTCTCGGGATCGGGGGTGCATCCAGGTCGCCTTCTTCCGCATCGGATGGCGGAGACCCTCACAATGTTCGGCCCACTGGCCGAAGTGGTTGCCCCGAGGTGTGGTTGCTAGGACGGGCCTAGCTGCATTTATCAAAAATGGACATTGGATGCTAATTAGGGGCTACTACATGCAGGCACAACTAATGTTATTCTACCTGCCAAAGTTCGCAGTGGAAGTCCCTAGCTAGACACCCCACTGTTACTACCGCTATAACTACGGCTGATATTGCTTCTTCGAAAATGATCCAATGCTTTTTCTTTTGCTTCAAATTTTAGAACCGATTATTTTATACTGCTGCTTTTTGTACTACAATTGTGATGATGTTTCAACCGGTGTAAGTAGCACACTCCAACATTACCACACAGATGGAGCGCAACCGTTGCTTTTATGTGATACTTTGACTACTTCACTCTCTATTCACACACACCCACCATTTACGACGTAAGTTCAATGGAGTATGAGTAAACTCACGTCTCCCAGTGATGTCTTGTAGCTCAGGTTGTTTGAGCATCGAATGTACTGAAGCCTTCCCGTTACTGTCAGCGTTCCAGCCCCACCGAAGCCACCGAGTTTTCCCATTTGTTTTGAACATTTTACGCTTTTATCGTTTGCTTGCAACATGTGGCCACAAAGATGGACTGCGCTGTAAGTTCATTGGACCGCATCACGGATCAGCCTGCTTCACGACACGCCTTAATCGGGCTACGCAGATCCCCCGCCAGCCCATAAATGCCAGCATATGTGTGTGTGTCTGGCATGCCTTAGATGCCGGCTTTCATGACCCATCAGCCACTGCGTTCAATCCCAGCATCAGTTGGCTCATAGACTCAGAGATTAGACGTATGCATGTGAGAGAGAAGGGCAAGTGAGTCCGACAATGTAGTGTCTTCACTATAGCCTACCTGGTTCATCTAAATTTTGTTTAAAAGCGTGGAGAGTCTGTGTGCTGAGTCAGGTTCACAATGGTGATAACCTGAAAGGAGAAGTTGCTCACCAGTCGACTGCCAAGACTGAGAATCAGGCTGAAACCATTATTATCTTTATGGTATTTTCGCGCATGCATGCACGTATCTTGTGACATATTTTAATTTTTCTCCGTCTATAAATTCATTGTAGATCTCTTGACCTTTTCAAGTACATTGCGCCGGACCAAAGCTCACTTACTGAGCAAGTTAATTAACTCTAGTTAGTTTCATGGCGAGTACTTGCTCCGGCTTACTTTATTATCACGGAACCATACGCCATTGGTTCTGTTGGCACTGGAAGCCCATTGCTTAGGCTTGCAAGCTTATGCCAGAGGCTGAAACTAGTGGTTTTGTGTGTGGCTTGTAACTTACATTAAGGCAAAACTGCATACGACACCGGCTTTGGCATGTGGGTTGTGTGTGGAAACTTATTGGATTAGCGTTTAATTTTACGTCTTGGATATTGTCTTATCCCAGTTGGTTGTATTGTGAGCAGTTGCAGTGACCCTACTGGCATGTATTTTTTTTCGTTTAACATGGCGTAGTGCAGGAGTGATTCGGTGCGACTGCCGACTTTGCCGATAGGAAAACGGCTTGGGTCTCTAAACCGTCCCTCCCTCCATAATCAAGTGAGTGGCTCTACGCGGACATGCAGCTTGACAGTCCAGGAATCTGGTAACTTCGCAAGGGTTAATAACTGGACCAACACTTCAACATGTGAGCGCGTTGCCGGGCTTTTGCGTCTGAACAGTGCGCGGAGTCCCGACATAAACCGGCTGCCTCCAACTCAGCTGTCCACACTATGCACGAAAAATGCGCTCACCTCGTTCATAACTTGGAAATTCCTCGCACAGAGACTGGTAAACCGGTGCCAGGGGTGCCAAAATACACCCATTGCACTCGCCTCCACTGACCACACTGCCTACATAAACTCTGTTAACGCACGGGCATACTCGCCCATCTGCACACCCATAATAATTTAAAACATTACCAGTCAAACCACCTCACCACGCAGCTCCTCACTCGTGCACTCAGTGCATAATAACCGTTTCGCAGGCACAGAATCGGTGCCTCTCACGTCAGTGGGAAGCGTGTTCATTGGCTCCTTCTCCCTTTGGCTTCTATGGCACTTCAACACATATGGGATCCGATTCATCCACTCCCTTTGTGTGACATGTCGGTGTGCTGTCCGGGATTCCAGGTCGGACGTGTGACACGCACGGACGGGCTGCCCATCCCCATCAGGCACTGCACCCTTCCTCAGCATCATTTCATAGGCCGGCTCGTACTATCGGCTAGTGCAAGGGGCAGCGACGAGAGACTTGCATCGACAGCACTCAGAACTCTTACGTGCTTGCATCTATCACGGTGTGCTATAGGCCTTGGTGGTGTGGAAGGCTGCAAACCGTGGGGATAAGCCAATCCTCCTCTCAGGACGCAGGTCAGGCTGTAGTGTCCCATAATCAAAATGGTATTTATGTCACTCCAACACGGAAGGATCCGACCTGTCGCTTTTTATGTGAAATCCTGACCCATGGCGCGTGGACCATGCAGTTTTGGCACGCGCAGACTGGCACTTAACCCTGCTCGCCAAGTCCCTGCAGGCGGGTGGGGCAGGAGAAAGAGTGTGCGTGGCAGCTGCAGCGCAAGTCTTCTATCACTTGAAACTACTCCACGCGTAAGTCAGCGTCCCTTTACCACCAGCCTATGGAGCAGATGGTGGACCTCTTCAGAACCAATGGTCGTACTGCCGTCGTGATCGCAGACAAGGCCGATCAAAGCGTCCCTGTAAGGCCACTGAACACCTCACTCAAGTCCTTGAGAGCTGGAAGAAGCTCGTCCAAGGTCGGGAGACGTGACACACGAATGAAAAGACTGGGGTTACCACCTTCTAAGTCAACCAAATGTACGTCACTAAGGTAAACGAGATATGTCTGTACCACACACCGACTCGGTAGGATCAGAGCTGTCCGTTTGTTGTTTTTGTGAAATGCTGGCCCGATATGATAAACAGCAGCCATGTGTGCCATGAAGTCTTCCTAGGGTAAGAGAAGATTGTGTGATTTAATACCAAGCCACAGGTTTTGTTGCATTTTGTTCACGTAGGCCCATTGAGATTTTACACTTCTATTGGGTTTGCACTTCAACTGACTCCACTATCCCTCAATGACCGGTGCTTGTCTGCTGGTGGTTGGAGCTGCGAAATGCTAAGAGTGGTTGGCCGTGTATTTTTCCTAGCCTTCCGATATTGAAAGTGTAAACGGCTTCCATTTATTGATTAGAATTACACTTCTCGGTGCATACCACTGCCTTATTATAAATCTAACGAGGGTCCACCCGTATTGTTCACCAGTGCAAACAGGGCCACTTTCAATCCCGGCGATTGCGGTATCCTACATTCTGTTTCCTGTAACTGATCAGCTTTTCGTCCATTCGCATCTTAATAATGGGCCCACCAGCTTACTAGACTTCTTTTGGTAGAGCGTTGGAGCAGAAGTCACCGCATAAATCATCCCATTCAATTGCTGGCTTACAGCATCCCAATATGAAATACAAACACGTTTTCATAATCTTCACTATGCTTAGCATACTATTATGATATAAAGAATCGATAAGTGGCCCTTTCTTTCGCTGGTCATCTCGTTCTCGTATGCTGGAAAGATTTAGGTGTCCTTGCATATTAAGTAGACAGAAAAGCGAAAAAGATACGACCCATATACTCAGCTTCAATAAAAATCCCCCAATCAGCCATAAACGCAGTTGCGTAAGAGCGCTATATCAGTGTGTTGTGACAAACTGAAGTGAACCAGAAGATAAGGTTGCCGAATTGCAAGAGCTTCGATGGGTGTTCAGCATAAACAGCTACCCACGAAACTTTGTTGACAGTTGCATGCGGAACCAAGGGCAGAGACTGAACCGCAACAGCCCTACGTTAATAGCGTATTGGGAGCCATCAGCCGGTTTCTCACTCTATTCAGAGTTGACATTGCACATTGACTATAAACAAGTAATGAGGCCGAGATACCCGCTGCCACGACAAGAAACGCCTAGAGTCCTTTACTGGATCTGGTGCAGTTGCGGACAAAGCAACTTTGGAGACTTCTCCGACGCTAACTCTCAGGCCACGTCTCATGCGACGAGACCTGGCCACACCTCACAAGGGCTGATACCCGGATGGGTCGTAAACCGCTTAAGTCTTGGTTCTGCCGCTTGCAGTCTATTAAGACACGCAAAGATTTTCTGATTCTATATTCTATGCTGAGACTTTGTCTAGATATATTAATTAGACGTGCAGGGAAGACACGGGTGACCAAAGCTTCCAGTGACAGCGGAATAGTCATCATGCCAAGAATCGAGAGCATTTATAAATTTTCGACAATCAATGACTCTAACAGGGAATGCGAAGTAATCCTCGTAGCATCTACGAAGTCCAGCGGTGAATACGAGATCTGCTTATTGGATTAAGCAATGGGATACATGGCTACTATATCCTAAACATAATGGCACTCTCACCACCCACATCTGTAATAGTCTCTGAGGACGATTTCGAGTGAGAATCCGAAACGTCGAGCCAATAAACTTTAGGTTCCAGCGATCACGCCTTCTTCTTCTTCTTCTTCTTCTTCTTCTTCTTCTTCTTCTGAAGTGTGGTAGATGTCACGAACGCCTGCTATCCTTATGAACTAATCCCTGCGCGCCTCAACCTCCCGACACCTACCATGCTGTGGGACACGCGTTCAATATTTTTGGAAGCGATATTCAACCTGTCGGTGTGTGCTTGTTGTTATGTATCAGCTTGAACTGACGCCAGGTCCTAATATCTTGCATTAGGCCACCAGAAGTACAAATTTAGCACCATTTTGAGTCTTCCGGCAGCCTTCTTCAAAAACTTCCTGTGGTTACCCGCAAGCAAGAACGGAATGCCAAAGTTAGAACCGTGACAGAGGAGCCAAAACTCGAGCTATCCTTCTTTCTACCGCGGGTTGAACCCACCGCTTGAATGGCTTGGTTCGAGGAAGCCGAAAACTAAGAGCTATCAAATGCCATGAATTCTCTGCCTCTGTGTGCGTCCAAATGTTCGGCATGACGAACGTAGATTTAATTCACCTAGCCTCCCTTATTTCTGATTTGCCGACCGGGGGACGAGCTAAATGATCCGACAGGTACGCCATGTTACTATTTGTGATCACAGACAAGGTTCATCAAATTGTCGCTGTAAGGTATCGTGAGTACGTTACTCAGGTCTTGGAGAGCTGGGAGTAGCAGAACTGACAGACTTAGGCAAAGACTGGAGCAAACATCTTTTTATTCAATCATATGGACGTCGCGAAGACAAACGACAGAGGCTCGAAAGCCTTGGGGGTAAAACACCCAAAATCTGTTATCGTGTCCACAGAGTCAGTAGATGGTCCGCCCTCATTTGACGTCTGTGGTCGCATTGCAATACCAGCACAACCAACAATACTCTCCGTCTAATAAACAACACCGTCACCACCACCACCACTGGACTCAGTCATGAAGATCCTCCTGTCGTTGCTTCATTCATTACACCAAACGCCCCTTTCAACACTAATGGAATTGAATTCCAACCTCTACCCATTTCTAACACACCTTCGAATCATGCATTGGTCTCCTCGGTCACCGGCAGGCCCATCGCTAAGAGACCAATGAACCGTTGCTAGGAGCCCCTTAATATAGGTTTCACACCCCACTCTATGATAGTCGGCTATCGTATGGGTTTATTCGAGCATACGAGCTTCCATTAAAACTTTCAGTAAAATAGCACGTAGAAGGCTCCATAAGAACAAGCCAGCCTACCTACGCCAACCCAATGCAAAATATTTGGCCAATCCTCAACATACGCATTCAAGACACCCCCGTTTAACGCATTATGCTTCATTCCTGTAACAAGCACAAAATCTGATTTCCTAGAACCGATTTGGCAAAGGCTAGGTCAAATAGCAGCTAATGCAGATCTCGTTTAGAAGATGAGAATTTAGGTTGGTATAGCTGAATAATAAAGTGATAATAAGGTCGTATATGTGACACAAGTAAACACGCTGGCTGACTTTGACAGAAGCATTATTGGATGGTTGACTTGTGCGTAAGTTAAAACACAAAAAATTCCATTAGATGCACTGACTAGACCAGCCAACTAATCTAGTAGAAAGTCAGACCCAAAATTGTTACGGTGAGGCGGATTTGAACGACTGGCCTAAGAGTAACTGCTGCAAAGCTACAGTCCTTCGCCATACCAGCTGAATTATCACCGAGTGAAGACAGAGGAGACGGCAGAGTACAATTGCATTAGGACCGACTCGTAAAATAACACAGTCGCTCAAACTCATTCGTGTGTTGCTGCGTCTTGTTTACATAATCACTGTATTATTCTTAGAATTCTATAGTTGGACGTCACAGAGAATTCGCAGAATCTGGAGCCCTTGACCGAGCACATCAGAAGGGTCCTCAACCGCCCATCCATAATCTCCGACACTGAAACCAACTTGCTTCCTCAAGTGGAAGCAAATAATGACCTGGGTCTCCCACCTTTCAAAGAAGAAACTATTAAGGCCATTCAAAAGCACTTCAGGAGAAAAGCACTGGAACCTGACGTGATCGCGGCCGGCATCTTTAAGCGTGGCGATAGCTGACCGGTAAAGAAAATAACAACGGTATTCTATCAGATGCGATGCCAACACGTCTCCTACTGCCACCACATGTGAGATTGACAGTTCAACTGTTGATTTTAACGATTTCAACCGCATGCTCCACAGCAGGGTTGTGCAAGAACGGTGATTTGCGCTGGATTTCAGTGAGAGTATAATTGCACTGCATCTACCTCACTCTATTTTCAACTCCTCACTTGAACCCGCTGACAGGACAGAGTCAAGAATACCTGAGATCAGAGGGGGCACAGGCCAATGCACTGTGGTCTGACACCAATAATAACACTACAACACATGGAGGGGCAGTTGGGATACCAAATGGTCAGGAATGCCATATAGGCCCCATTAAGAAAGAGTTATTGCAACCTGAATCTTTGTCTGCCAGTCGAGTTACCTCATCCGTTTACAACTTTTCAATCCATGGCTTTCAGCGCATCGTGATAGTTTTAAGCGCGTTAGATTGCTTATAGGGAAGAAAATGCACTGAGCCGTCAACCTCACTTTCTCCACCATCCCCAGAATCAGGTCACTGTTTGAGCCAGCCATTTAGCTGATATGGGAGTGGATGCATTGGCTGACAGGGCCGCTTAATCCGTCTTCGTGCGCCACAGCACGACCTGGCCCCCTTAACGCACATATCAGGAATTTCAAAACCAGGCGGTAAGAATGATTCATCGTCGTTTGCCCACATCACACACTAGGCTGATGACGTGGTCCGGTACAAAGCGTCAGTTGGTAGCCTTCCAAGCCACGGGATAGTCGCAGGTATGTGATGGTGGTGGGGTGATATGTAAGTGCTGGTTGAGACAGTTTGTGTTGAGGTGGTCTATCCTGCGTTGGTTTACCGCAGGTTATCGTAGAGACGCATGTGGCTAACAGGCCCATGTGGTGTCTGAATGTGCGTTGGTAGTATAGACAGTTGATTCGGATGTGCGGGTGTATGTTGGTGCTAATGTCACATTTTCCCCGGTTTCTGACCAATGGATTCGCAATTGACAGACCAGGTCAATGCGTAAGGTGCATGTGCGGTTAAAATAAGGGTTGGATAAGTCGAGATGTGCTGAAGCGTTGGGGATTGTGCTGCTCGTACTGGTGGGCGCGCACGTGGGAGGGCTGAAGATGGTGCTGTTGGTGGATGCGCATGATGTGTTAGGTGTTCAAGCGTCACGGTGAATTCCACTGTCGTGGGTGCGCATGCAACCGAAAAGGCCCACGGAGTGAGTAAATGCGCGAGGGCTGTGAGGACAGTCGAGGTGGCAATCTCAGCTTTGTGTTGGCTCTCCAGGCACCGGTTCGCAAATCCCTGAGCGATGGATTTGCAAGTGACCGTCCAGGCCGCTGTGTGAGGTAAAGGTGTGATCGCAGTGTGGACAGGTAAGGATCAAGTCGTCATAGCTGGTGGTGGGGTGGTTGTGGTGGTATCAGGTAGAGAGTAACCGGAGGTTGTTTCTTCAGTGGCGCGAGTGTGGGAAGTGGTTGCAGTTGTGATCGTCGTGGGGTCCGAAGCAGGGTTGGCATTGGAGATGTTCGCTGATGCCGAAGTTGATGTTGTCGGATTGTTTTTGTAGTGCATCCGAAGGTGCCAACCCAGACCGATTCGCACGTAAAAAGTGCTTTGTCAGTGTGGTTATATTGAAACAGCTTGGGTATTGGTGGTGTTAGGCTGGGGAGTTTGTGAATTTCATGCTGCCCTTTTGGCCTTTGCAGTGATGATCCGTTTGGTTTCATAGGTTGCTGCTCCTGTCCTCACTGTTCTCATCCAGGTCGTTCGGTTCTGGGCGAGTTCCTCCCAGTTTTCTCAGTTTATCTGCAGCTGTTTCAATGAAGTCTTCAGATTTTTCTTTTAGCGTTGAACTTGACCTCCTTGTCTATGAGAACCCGTGGAGATATCTCCGCAGAAGAGTCTTTTTGGTAGTCGCTCGTTTGGCCACAGTTGGCTGGTTTTCAGCATTTAGCAACTAAAATTGGAATCATAACAATTTCATCTTCAACGTGCCTTTTCCTTTAATAATACTTGTAGTGGTAATATTCTTATGCCATGCTTTTCCTGCACGACCCAAGATC
Source organism: Schistocephalus solidus (assembly GCA_017591395.1). NCBI lineage: Eukaryota > Metazoa > Platyhelminthes > Cestoda > Diphyllobothriidea > Diphyllobothriidae > Schistocephalus > Schistocephalus solidus. Next base: position 93,722 of record WEDG01003182.1, read on the forward strand.
AGAAGACTGGCAACATACGGTTATAGAAACCTCTTCAAATTTCAGAGCATTGTGCCAACCTCCAGGGTGACTCGGGTTACCGTAACGGTTTAGCGTGCGTTCACAACTTCCCTTGTGTTGCAGTGGATAGTTCCTATTGTAACTCAACATTTGCAACGTATTCATCGGTTTTCGGTAGATTGACGTCACATTTTACCATCCGGTTGGCGGTAGACGTGAACATTAAGGAACGGACGCCTGTCCCATTCTTCTTTTTTCCATCAGTAACTGCAGATCTGCTAAAATGGAGTTCAGGCACTCCTTGTAGTGGATTAATATAGCCTGATCGATGACGACAACGGTGTGGTCAACGTTGCGTTTTCTAAATTTGAGTTTGTATTCTTTGAACAGCCTTGCCTTTAATTTGTTATAGAACCAACTCGGTAATGACCCCATCGGGGTGTCCTTGATGGTCTTGAAGGTGAAGTATGTCCTGAATCAATGCTCCATGACTTCTATGAGATCTTAAGTTGTGGACTGACCCTCACCCTCGTCATAATTTGACCTAAAAGGTTGCTGAGAGTTTCGACGGCAAGAGAATGGGGTATGAACTAGAAGAGTGAGGTAACATTAAATGAGACCATCCTCTCATTCGGTTAAATTATGACATTTTTTATTTTCTCGAGGAATTGTTCTGCCGAGTGAACTGTCGTTTGTGAGCCAACTGTGAGGAATTTCTGATTCTGAACTAAAAAGTTGGCAAGCCCATATGTGGGTGTGCCTCAAAGAAAGGAAGACAGAGAGAGACGATTGGCCGTAGGGGAACGTCAATCTTGTGGATTTTTGGGAGGTCGTAGAATCGTACAAAAGCTGCTTCCACAGGATTCACCATACACCAGTATTGGATGGTTATTACCTTATTATTCTCTAGTCTAGCTAGATTTCTGCTCACCTTCGTTGTAGTGACTTTAGACTGGTGGTATCACTGTCTTCGTAGGACTCGATCGTTGAGGAGCATTCGGATTTTGCTTGAGTCATCCTCCTTGTCAAGGACAACCATTGACCGGCCTGTGTCTGTTTTTAGCGCCCTTAGGAACTTTTGTTCATCTCCTAGCAACAAATGGGTTTTTTGATGCAGCATCAGCAGAGAGGTATCTTGATGCCGAAGGAAATCCTTGGCCTTATCTCTGATGTCAGTTTTGAGTGGCGCTGACTCGAATGAGGCAAGTATTCCGGATAATTCAGTATATATAAGGGAGATAGGCAGAGCCTTTGAAAACCCTATTTACATATAGAGGTTAGCAAAATAAGAAAATTTTACATGGCGATAGTCGTTTAAGTATATCGATCATTGCTGTCCACTAAATATATGTCCATCAAGTAAAAATTCATCAAGTCTTCTTTTAAACATTTCACCGCTTTTAGCCTAAACAACCGAAGTTGGCAGTTTGTTCCATTCTTCAATCACCCGTTGGGAAAAGAAGTTGGCCCGCTTCTCAAGTTTGGCGTGTTTTCTTTTCAGTTTGTATTGGTGACCTCAGAGACTTGTCATGTTTGCACATTCAAAAAATCGGTCATCTGAAGAGCACAAATTAACTCCTCTGACCAGTTTGAAGACTAAGATCATACCCCCTCTGTATTGCCTATAAGAGAGAGGAAACATTTGAAGTCTTTCTAGTCGGCCCTCATAGGGTAGGCATTCCAATCCGTTGACTAGTTTCGTCACCCTCCGTTGAACTTTCTCCTGCTGAGCGTAGTCATGTTTCATCCAAGAGCGCCACGCCTGAACTCAGTATTCCAACACCGGCCGTTGTGTTCATAAAACGCCCTCTCGCGGTGATCATCAAACGCCCTCTCTTGCTAAACTTTTCGAAAAACTAATTGCAAAACAAATCACGGATTTTTGCATAAGCAATCAAATTATCAACTTTTCCCAACACGGCTTCTTACCGGACCGCTCTTGTGAAACCTGCCACATGTCTTTTCTAAATCTACTAACCTCTCTTCGTAATGATCATCTCTCTGTGGTAGTTATCTATTTTGATCTTAGTAAGGCATTCGATGAAGTGCCTCATAAACGACTTCTAGCTAAACTAGAAGCAATAGGATTTCGTAGTCCCCTTACTGACTTTATTAGATCATACCTAAATGATCGCAAGCAAAAAGTTTTAGTAGAGTCCTCAAACTCAAGTGCTACCCCGATTGTTAGTGGTGTCCTTCAAGGTACCGTATTAGGTCCTTTGTTGTTCTTACTGTATATAAATGATATTTCATCGATAGTTAAACATTCTCAATCTTTTATTTATGCTGATGACCTCAAATGCGTGTATTCCTTCTCTAACTCTACGACCGAACGGTGCCTAGAACAAATTGATTCAGACTTAGACGCTCTTTCGGTCTGAAGCTCCACATGGCTAATGGAGTTCTCACCTACTAAGTGACGCTACATGAGTTTTGGGCCTGTAAGGCTGCCGCAACCTCTTATTTTTGAAGGATGCCCTATGATTGAATGTTCCTCCATCAAGGACTTGGGCTTAAGCTACACCAATAAATTAGATCTTTCGCCTCATTCCGATAGAATTACGGCCAAAGCTGCTCATATTTGCGGCTTTATTTCTTATAATTTCTACCTTCCTGAAATTAAATTAAAACTTTATCGTATGTTTGTACTTCCCATTCTTGAATTTTGCTGTCCTTTCTTCGGTTTAATGAATGAATCTAGCCGTTTAAAAATTGAAAATGTCCAAAGACCTTTCACAAAAAACTCCTATTTCCGACTCTTTCAACTACTTCCTACTCAACAAGATGCCAGCTAATGAAGCTAAAATTTCTTTGGGTCAGGAGACTTGAAGCAGGCTTTTGTCTCCTTTTTCGACTTAATAATAGTTCAACTCTCCCCAAAGCTTTCTGTCATTACCCCCGTTAGTCTTCCTTATAACCTAAGAAATTCTGCACTAATTATACCTCCCCCTGCATCCTCCACGTGTAAACGCTCTCTCTTCTTTGCTTGTAGGTATAGTTTTCTTTGGAATAACTTGCCAATTGAAATTAGGTCGTTAACTAGTCTATCTGCATTCAAGCGAAGACTGCACATTTATCTTAACACTGATTCTATTAACCTTTTATTTTTCCTCATCTTTTTCCCAGTAGCTTTCCCCATGACTCGGGAGAAAGGACCATCGGGAATTTAAGTGACCCTCTTGAAACTATATTTTCGCTACCTCGGGTCGCCCATGAACTATGATGTCTCCTTATATCACCAGTCATCCAAACGATGACGTCATTCGGACGTACACATTCGGTGGTCCACAGTCTAAAATGCTACCGTTTCTTTGGATACTGACCATCATCAGAATTCAATTCTGGATCCGAAGATGCTGAGGACTTAAGTTCATTGACGCATTTTCGTGAGATTTTGTTTCATACGCCTATGTGATCAAGAACGAATCACCTCGACGTTTCATTATCTCATTCTGAAATGCTACTACCATATTACCCTATTCTACCACCTGACCATTTTTCCTAAGCAGTTTTTTCTCATAACTTCTATTCAGAAATGAAGGCTTATTTAACTCTGCCTCCATTTTAATGGTAGGAGTTTTTTTCACTGCCTAATTTTTCTAGTTCACCATTAATTTTAAAACATCGCTAACTGTTGACATAGCAGGACAAGTTATGTATTTGTACATTTTATCTGCACACATTGTCATAACTTTATTTCGTTACTAATGTTTGCTTAGACAGTGCCTTGCCGGTGCTTACCAAATATAAATTCTAAATGTTCCAAAAACGCGCCCAATAAGCTCTCCATCAAAATTAACGAAGGATCTCCTGATTGCGCCGAAGATACACATAGCTTACTTTACTATATTCACACAGTGTGACGATGTTTTGAGAGTGGGTGTTATCCATATACCCAAGTCCTTTAGAATATTTACCTCCTGGAGTTGGTGACCACTGATGAAGTACTGATATTCAAACCTAATCGTCCTTCTGGAACTAGACCACAGTCGGATTATTTGGCATTTGTTAAAATTAAGGTTCAGCAGCCACTCATTACACCATGTTTGCAAGCGATCTAAGTTTTGTTGTAATTTCCGCGCATCCTCCGGTTTTTCAATCGAGTTCCATAACTTCAGATCGTTAACGAACATTACCTTCTCGCATGTCAGACAATTAAGGCAGTCGTTCACGCATATCAGAAACAAAATGGGTCCCAGAAAGCTGCCCTGCGGAACTCCACTGTGAACGATTTCACAGTGAGAATTGGCGTCTCTAATACAAACACGCTGGCGCCTGCCTGTGAGAAAGTCGGACAACCATTTGAGTAGGTTGTCAGTCACACACATTTGACGCATATTAAAGATCAGACGTCTGTGTGGAACCCCGTCAAAGGCTTTGTTAAAGTCAATGTAGACCGCATCAACTGGCAAACCCATTTCTAATGATTTTGTCCAAATTTCCATGGATAAGAGCAGGTTTGTGAGGCAGAACCGACCACTTCGAAATCCATGTTGATATAAACTTAGCAAGTTATTCTCTTCAAGATGCCTCATCAGTTCCGTTTTGATTATCTTCTCCATCATTTTGCAACAGATACTTGTGAGGCTGACTGGTCGGAAACTGTTTGGTGATGTCCTCTCTCCTCCTTTATAGATGGGAGTTATGTTGGCTATCTTCCACTCGGTAGGCAGAGCCCCCGCCTCCATCGAACTTTCAAATATCTTGGAGAGCGGAGAGGCCAGCTGGTCTGTGAGTTCATTGAAAACTTTTGCGGATATACCATCTGGGCCAGGTGATTAAGTGGGCTGTAGCTGTTTCAGAGTTTTTCTTACTGTGTCCATTGGGAACGACACCGTGCTTATTTTGTTTGTAGATGTGGCAGTACTGTAGTATTCGTCCTCGTCAAAAGGTGGTTCCTCTGTATACACTGACATAAAGAAATTGGATAAGAGGCTGGACTTATTAGAGTTATCAGTTAACCTGTTTCCCTGATAGTCTTTTAGACAAAAATGGAGTCCCAATTACCTTTTGCGTTATTTACGTAAGCAAAAAACCTTTTAAAATTTCTTGATATGTCTTTGACTATTTCTGACCCAAAGGCTGATCTTTCTTTTCTCAGAAGATTCCGGCACCGATTTCGCTGTTTCTTAAAAGCGGAAAAATGTTCGGGTTGTTGACATCTGGTATATGTTCTCCACAGTCTTCTTTTCTTCTTGAGATTCCTTTTTATTTCCGATGTCACCCACTCGGGTCTGGAGACGTACTATCGCCTTTTAAGTGGGCAGAATTTCTCTACCAACTGCTGAATCAAGTTACTAATGAAGAACCAGACAGCGTTTGGGTCAGCATATACAGGGCTTCAGTCTATCCCATTCACTAATTCTTTCATTCTGGGATAATCCGCTAATATTAATGTGACCAAATCTGCATAGGTTGTGTTGAAGCTGGATTCACGTTGAAGAAATTTTGTGCCTCTGTAAGTCATTTTGACGATAAAGTTTGTCCTTAAGTTGCCTCGGTCTCCGGGTAATGTGTGGTCTTCAGTCCAGCATCAGTATCAGTATATTTGAGGGAGATGTAGATAGTCAACTTTGAATTCCATATTTGTACATGCGAGTTGTGGTATCCGAAAAATTGTATCTCGATATGTTGGCGAGGTCAAAATAGTGGAACATAGTTGAAAAAGAGCAGTCAGTGAAAAAAAACTCCCGGTGATATTTAGGGGGTTGGGTCCAACGGGGGGCATTGCGGAGGTTACATGAATTAGCCAGATGCTCCCTTGCTGATTGCAGAGTCCGTTGAGGGATTTCAAAGGCGGAAATATATGCCCAGATCATCCTTGGTCCATTGCGGTTCGAACCAAAGGAGAACGTTCATACACCTCATGGACGACGGCCACCAGGTCAACCTGATGCGAACACTCACGGTGTCACCAAGGTGTGCAAATAATTAAGCAGCGAAGACCTCGAGGACCCCAAGCGACAACCTCGAAGTCTCTCGAGGTCCCCTGAACTTTACTGATAAATCTTTATCCCTGTTTGCAAGCTTCTGGCATCCCACGGATAACAAGGTTTTCCATTATGCGAGGGCGTTCGCATCATCACAGCGGCCTGTGACGAGCATCCCAAAGGTCTTAATACTGTACTCATGGGCCGAGTGAAGGATCACACTTCGAGACAGATAAAAGAAGCCTGGCTGTCCACCGACCGCTCAGTCAACCGCCGGATTTATTTGTCTGCTCTCTATATAGTCTTACGAAATCTTTTGACAAGAGGCCGCAAGGGAGTAGAAAAATCAGAGCCGCCAATCATCTCCGCGACCGACAAGGACGGGAATGAACTAAACTGTACTGAAAGGCTGGCCAAATCAAACACAGCCTGTCAATGGAAGCAGTGGTGGTGATATGCAGGTCCAACGCAGCCGAAAGGTGTTCTGACAGGCTCAAAGCAAAGACTGACATATGATGAGAGCGGTGAGCATGACTCTCCAGTATGTGAAGGTGGGTAGGTGAAACAACTACCCGAAACACAAGACACGTAATAAACATCTACCGATGAATGTCTCTTCTTCCTTTGACATATCACCTGGAAATTACATTTTCCCGACTTCTAGTAATATAAGAGTATTTATTCTTTATTATAAGAGATGATGATTTTTGGGGATTATATAGGTTAGAGACCATGCGGCAAACAAATCGCGCTTTTTAGGGAGAGTTTCTTCTGTTGCTCATTGCGGGTGAATACGTTTTCCTACTGCTTTTTGACTACAGAGTAGTGCTAAATGAAGGCCGCCGAAGTGGAGCGATACCCGCACCCCTAACAAACATCAGTCGCTAGCGTTGGTTGCAGACTACCCAAAAGACCCCTGGAGTCTACTGTTAGATCTAAGTGATCTTAAAGGATGTAAGAGGACCTTTTTTCCATGAAAATCTGCAACAGAATGTTTTGCAATGTCAGTTGCTTAAAATCATGGGGTTCCACGAGTAATGGATGTAGGAATAAAAAGTTCCTTATTGATGTTAAGTTAGCTATGGGGTAGACCGTCCACGAGGTTTTGAATAGATATGTTTTTTAAACCAAGTTATTGTTGCTTGTATTGTCAACTTTCCATCTGTTGAACGTTGTTACCGGCCCCTCCAGCGGAGATTCTGGGCATATTCGAGTAATTTTATGGGAAAGTAAATCGGGAACACTGCTACATGCCCAAACATTCATGATCACATCCCCGATTCGATTTAAGGTTCATAGATTTTTATAAAAGAGCAATACTATAGGTTTGCACTTTAACAGTGGAACGGAAATCTTTTAAACACGCGAGATCCGGTTATATGAGGCACTGCTTTACCTATGGTACTTGGTAAGTTAACCTGTTACTTTTAGTTGACGAAATAAAACTCTATCATAATTATTGCTGTACAAAAACAATACAATTCATGCAGTTTGTAAAAAATGATTCAATTTACATAAGACTCTTTAGTATTACCACAAATAGCAAGTAAATTAAAGGGCTTCTAATCATCTCTATACATAGTCCACTGAGCAAATTTTCTCAAGAAATATGCAATTTTTGAGGGAAAATACTGAATTTCGAAGCAAAAAACTGAAAAAGCGAGCTTGCTTGAATTAAGGTTACAGGCAGAATCCTTAATACAAGCCTAGTGAATTACTTCGTTTTAATAGTATTTAGTACAATAAGGTATCGTTTGTCGACCAGCTCCTGAATAAAAATCGACCAAAAGAACATGGGAACTGTCATCTTAGTTGCTAAGTGGTCTACCAGGAAAATTGTATTTAAAATGTTTCTTATGTTACAGCATACACTGTGTGCAGAATGATTGAATAAAATAGGTGCACGAGTCTGTGAGCAACTATATAACATATCAGTTGGCTGGGGAATAAGGACACATAGTTAAGTCTTAAATATGAAGTCCTTCAATATTTAGAATTTTCGTTGAAATATAGCTGATAATATTCATATTGGGGCTTAATCACAAGAGGATTCTGTTATCGTGGCCTCTCTTAGTCTTTTTAATGATTGTTTAAGTAATGCGTGAATCTCGAGCGGCACTTTGAATTTCAGGCTCACGCTGTACGTTGTTGTTGCGGCGGTATAATGGTCCTTGTCAACGTCCTTGCCGATGCTCTAAAATCGATTAACAACGCTGAAAGAAAGAAAAAGAGACAGGTCATGATCCGACCTTGCTCAAAAGTCATCGTGCGATTCCTTAAGGTGATGCAGCGCAAGGGCTATATTGGTGAATTTGAAATTGTGGATGACCACCGTGCTGGGAAGATTGTTGTCCAACTCAACGGCCGGCTGAACAAGTGTGGTGTTATTAGTCCACGTTTCAAGATGGGCGTAAGGGATACCGAACATTGGACTCGTAATCTCCTCCCTTCCCGCCAGTTTGGGTATGTTGATCTCTTCTACCCAGCTAATCGCTTTCAGTTACCTCGTCCTAACCACTAGTGGCGGGTTGATGGACCACGAAGAAGCGCACAAAAAGCACTTGGGAGGTGTTATTCTTGGCTACTTCTTTTAAACCGGAATAAAGCGTGTTGGAGTAATGTCCACTGAATTTATTGCAGCTGGGTCCGATGACTTTCGGCTATTTTTCTCCTCATGACTGCGCTATTAGAGATAGACATTGGCGTATTTTATTAATGGTACTGGTCAAGTATGACCCTTTGGTTCAATCTGGACTATATGGGGTGCAATTGCGGGACTAAATTTCTTGCAGCTGTAGTGTGGTTAAGACGTTTTCTTTGGACGAATTTCCGAGAAAATCGGTCGCATTTGTCAACTTTTTTTATGCTCAGAGGACTATGGCACTGCTATAAGCATGTAAGTTTCACAAAGCTTGTAGGCGGCCCTTGGTACCTATACCGGGGGTATCTTTAGTTGTACTTCAATTGAGTTTGTATAGATGTGGCACTTGACCCCTGTCTTAGCTACCGTAATTTCAATTTACAAGTACAGAATGTTCTCTAATAATAATTTTTGTCCAGACTTCGTGCTTTAGATTTCCTCAGTTAATACCGGATATTCCGTTTGTCTCTGTCGTTGACCGATTTCCCTTAAAAGTGACGTCTTAATTTTGTTCCAAGGATGGTCCGAGGATTTTACTTACAGCTACCTATTTTTCGTTGCTATTCTCAGACAGGCGTGTCTATTTATATAGCCGCTTGCCTTTTTCTTGCTAGCTGCGGCTTATTGATCCGACTCAACCTGCAATCATTCTGCAGGGTTCGGTCGTCACGTCCCGGTACCGCCGTCCATATTACTGCATTTCTTAGGATAGCCTGTTTCAGATCTTGGACGCCAGCAGCATTCTAGCGCTGCAGTCTTTCGTCCGCGAAAATTATTCCTCCAGTCTCTTGCTTGTTTCACAACTAGCCCTAACTGGAAGTCTGTTCAGTGCTCCATCCCCGAACGTAGTCCACATATACCCTATCCAACAAACACTTGCCGCCAGAGGTAACCTTTATACTTAGTGACGTCCATTAAACTGGTGGTCTTTGAATTTTCACAGTTCGTTTTCTATCTTGTACACTGATGGGGTTATGCATGACGTGCCCAGAAGTTGGTAGTCACCGGCATCTCCATATTATCGCGCAATGTCTTGCTCCACTATTTGGTCATTCAATTCATACCGCATGTGTCACGGCTGTCGTCCGTGGTCTCACAGGACCTTACCGTTCGTCGAGATCAAACCCACGTTATCGTGTCACGTTATCGGTTAAAATCACCAGGCTGGTTCGAGTTCGGCAGAGGAATCGATCGCGAAGCACAATTAGTTTGAGGAAAGGTCACGTTATCGGTTAACTCACCAGGCTGGTTCGAGTTCGGCAGAGGAATCGATCGCGAAGCACAATTAGTTTGAGGAAAGGTGTGTTATTGTTCCTAGATCCGTATTCATTCGCAGCAGCCTAGTCTTATAGTTTAAGCACAATGAGTTCGCGAAGGCAGTGCAAGTCTCTACTTCCCTCAAATGGTTGCAGTGGTCATCTTGTTTGGCGGCCGGATTATCAGATACCGGTTATTTCCTGTCTAATCACTTCCGGAGATTAGAATCCACGCCTGTTAGGATGTTGCCAGCGTTATTTATCTATTCCTATATAGGGTCTTCTGTGGTATTCATAAGTCATTACCACAACGCCTTTTTAGCGTCTGCACGCGTGAAACCTAAACAAAGCACCAGATAAGAAAAATGAGGGAGAGGTAAGATAAAACTGGCTCGGGATGGCATAGGCAACATTTGAAGGATGCTTACGCCAACGTTCTATGTTTGCGGGCCGGTTGATAACAACCTCAGCGGTGTTTCTTCCAGTGGCATATGGGTTAGGGTAGCCGTATGACCACACTTTCCTTTACCTTTATTTTGGTCACTCTTGAAGGGGTCGCAGCTGTGCCCAGGCTCGACAATTAATTGCTTGGTGTTATCTGTCACCTTTTAGAGTCTAGTTGCAGGGCAAAGGGGACAAACGACATTCAGTAGCAGTTTATGGTCGTCGTGTCACATAAGCTATCAAGTATTACGCCATTTACAGATTAACCGGTGTGCATGGAACGCACGCCCCTCGATTATGTAGGTGTATGCACGTCCTTTGGGATTTTTTAAACTATAAGAATGACTAAATACTGGATTATCAGCTTGCCCTGTGCGTCCTTGACATGTCTGATGCACTACATTCCTTTTCGGGCCTTTCGCTTTCAGTTGTAAGCTTGCCTATCTGTTGATTATACCGTACATACGGAAAACCCGGACATTGTTTTTGTTACTGTCCGGTTGATAAATGTGTTAACGGGCTTGTGCGAATGGCAACATGACCTTACCGGGTCTGTTAATTTTACTTTCTCAATGAATGCAACTGGTTCGATGCCACTACTTCCGCCTTCTGCAAAACCGTTTTAAAGTATTGGTTTCCGCCAACCGTCTATCTTCCAGACGGAAGGTACCTGAAGTCCAATGCATGGTAAATTGAGTGATATTTAGTGACCAGCAGAAATTGAGGTTCCTATTTTACTTACTTGATATATTGACACGTTAAGTGGTTGACTCACTCCATGTTTCATAGAAGCGAGCAGATCACCTGGGTTGGGACTTCTTGACTGCCTACATTGGCTAAGCCGTTAACAGCACGGGTTCCATGGTTTTCTTTTAAAATGTGTGGTATATTCTTATGTTTTTGGAGTTATGTCGCAGATGGAGATATTGTTATTGGCCCCCAGTTGGGGTTAATTACCGAATCGAATCACTCGTGTTTACAGCCTCTACGAGCAAATGTAACGTTTTGTGAACTCGAGGCTAGGTGAAGTTGGAAACCTCAAAAGTACCTCTAGCCTGTGGCGGACCTTTGGCGTTCGCACAGTTGCAGAATTTTGTCCTTCCTAACCGAGTATGTAAGGCGACAAACGTGGGTTATCCGTGACAGTGTATTGACCTTTATTCGAATAGTATCGACTGTGGATCGTAGGAAATCCCCTCACAAGGGATTTATTTATATGCATAACTGCCTTTTACAACACAGGTTATCATCTTGTTCTCTGATTTAACGAAAGTACATGGGTAACGCTGAGACCGCGTGTAAACAAGGCACTTGGTTATAAGGGAATCCCTCCCGAGACCTCAAATGCTCGGGTGTACATTCCGATGCCGTTCGTCCGCATAATTAGGTGAACATTCTGGAGAGATAGTTATGCGTGTTCGGCCGAGATCGTTACTGTTGTCCGAAATAGCTTAGTTCATTGCCAAGATGTCGCCTCTAGGGCGGCGTTCTCAACTGGAAACGCTAATGCCAATAGCAGCGAAAAACGCAGGCGCCCTTTTTCGATTCCCAAAAGTGTTAAGAGTAGTTATTTTCAGATCAGTCACGTCGAGTCCTAGCGCATCACTCCGTTTTCAGCAATAGTCCCGGTAGCTGGTTGTCATACCCTTGACCAGTTAGAGGAGAAATGGAATACAAGGAGTCAGGCAGCATCGCAAGGGGCAGCTAGACCGTTTAGTTTTCCCGCTGTCATCCAATATAGATGCTATTTTCCGACTATTGATACCATGGCAAGGGACAACTTAACCCAATCTGACCGAATTGAACCAACGGCGTATGTATGTGCAGTTTCCGAAGAGGAAGCTTCATTTTAACAAACGTGAGCCTCTCATGTTTACTGCATTCCGTATTGTATCCTTTTTCTTTTAATTCTTAATTGTTGGTTGACCCAGGCCTACTAGGCGAACCCGTCAATTATTCAGTTGCCTGCTGAAACATGCATTTTGTTCATGATTTGCTACAATTGACAGAGCTCGATTTTGCGTATTGTTGAAGGTGTCAACTTTCCATAAGTACTGCGTTCAGCGGGAGTATCCATGCTGCGATAAAAATGCATCATTTTCAGGTCTCGTGACAGCGACGTTTTGTCAATCTATACACAAGCGCTACTCACTTCAAGTCAAGTAGCCACATGATTAATATTATCACGCGGTGGTAGGCAAAGCGACCAGGTTTGCCGGTTTGTTTGTTCGGCGGTTGATGTTTCAATCAAGCACGACTGTCCATCTTCAGCAACTGTCAGGCCCCATGTGCTCATGTTTACGTAAAGCATTCTTAAATGAGCGCATACGTCTGTTCATTCATGCCGGTGTTAGTTATTGATTTCAGGGTGTCCCGTACCCCTTCGACGATGGTTAGTCCTTCCCGAAACTCCATTTTCGTCGGTTGTACTCAGCCGGCCAGGAAGCTACAAACTGAACTTGACTCCTGTGATTCGGCTGTTTTATATGCGATAGTGTATAATCACGCATACCGAGTGCGGTGGTTATGTGCGCGGGCGCCTGACAATTAGGATCTTGGCAGCTATCATGCCATGTGGTCATAGTTTCTGCTTATAAGCTCAGTTGCCCTATAGTCAGTCTTGCAGTCAGGGCGAATTTGGGTGTGATTTCAGCACCTCCATTATGTGTTTGGGCATCCCCATCTGTGGTTATCGACTGCTTTCTGTAAGGTACCCGCTTTCAGAGCAACCATTTAATAAGTTTTACTACTGACTGCCTGTTGAAATTTTGTGAATATTACGCGGTTATCCCACAGTGCCTGTTGGACTTCCGCCCAAATATTAATATCAGCCTTCGGTCTGCGCCTATAAACTCTTGAACATTCTGATCTGTTACGAATTAAGTTCTGAGGAAGTTTAAAAGCGGAATTGTCAAAACTGGGGTATCTACCTGAAAGCACACGGCGAATGCTGGGGGACCCATTGATGAGCCGAATCTCTCGCAGCTGTGTCATGCAGACACAGAATACCGGCGAAACACGTGTTTGAACTTTTAGGTAGTGCCTGTGGATGCTGAATACTTTAATAAGTAATAGCACCAATGTTCAAACCGAAACAGCGTACAAACGCACGCATAAAAATAAAAGCTGGTCAGTTCGACCGTCGTAGTCCGACAATGTGCAGGGACGGTGACTTGCGCGGAAATTAGTTTAAAGTGGTAGTAGACTTGTACTGCATCTACCACACTAATCCTCCTTTACCCGCCTGTGCCCGGTGTCAAGACATTGTGAAAAAGACCGAAGGTGGGGTCGGGCGCAGGTGAATCATGCCCAACCATAACCATAAATGGCAACAGTGGGTGGTGCGGCACGAGCCCGCACCTATGCGTGACCGTATTTGCCACGCCCCCTCATTTTCGGAATTTTTAATGGAACAGCACCCCATAATAATAATAACACCTACCCTGATCTGGCCCCCGTGTTCATCGAGCGCTTGTACCACTCGGCTCGTTTAGGGGGCCGGTAGGACTTCAAAAAATAGCAATAATACAACGGTAAAGGGAAATCCCAGGAGTGCCTGGTTTGCGCTTAGTTGAAAAGTGAAAATGAGAACAAAACGATGACTGCTGTTACTTGCATGTTCAGATCACGTCGGGGTCACTACTCTTATGAGCTTGAAGGATGCTGTCACCGATCCCCGATCAGTGGTATCATTACAAAGCAGGATTTATACAAGAAATAATAATTGATTGTCCAACGAACTGAGCATCTAACACATGCTACGTGTGATAGCTACAACAATGTAGTTTGAGTCCAGTAGAACAAACAGTACAGTTAAATAAGAATGGATAGTTAGCTAAAGGCAAGATAGCCCGGCACCTCGGCAAAAGCATGCTTTAGTTTTTCACTTTCGTACATCGAATAAACGAAGACCTACACGCGTACGACGTTGCAGCTGTGGGACACAGGCTTCAATACGTATTGTGATTAGATGGTACCCGAACAGCAGTGGAATGGTACATGGGAGAGGGAGATAGACCAACATTGGGGCGTCTACCCTCACCTCCAATTGGTGCGTACACCACTATGATAAATTAGACGTGCTTAGGTATATCACCACAAGCAAAGATTCGTTCTTGGGAAATCTGCCAACTCTCCTGATAAATCGATGTTTATAGGAGTATTTTGGAGCAACTGGGGAACTGAGAGCCAGGCTGCAACGATTCCTTCTCAGTGGAACCTCTATTGCACCATCACTCCAGTGAGTTGCAAACCAGCCTTACGGAATTCTGGCATTATAATGAGGACCGTTTCGTGTGTGGCACGCGTAGATAAACGGTTTAGCTTTACCAGCCACTGTCAAGATGACCGGAAAGGTGCGCTGGCGCCGTATCTTGCCATCTAATTCATACGCAAATAACTAGGACTGTGGCTACTCCTGTAGGTGATATCGTACTTTTTGATAGCGAGTATGTAACTGGGAGAGATAATTTCAGGTGCTTAAAAATCTTTCACCCAGCTAGGTAAGCCTATTTTTATCTGCTGGCTGCAGACTTTAGAATCTCGGTCGCATGAGCTCTGGCTCTTAAGGTGTGACTCGGCAAAAGCTGATTTGGCATTGACCTTGTTGATCCTACGAATAATCCTGTAGGCGTCAGTGTGATCGGTACGGGGTGATCTTTACTCTAGTGTAAGAAGTTGCAAGAAGTAGTATTCATAACTGGCTAAATAAGGGGGTAACTAGCCGAGTTGTTTGGTAGCCAAGCTTTTCAAAGATATCCATGTCACGGACAACATACGGAGACAAGACTCGACGGGAAGGGACGTATGTAAGGATGCAGTTTTATTCAGCTTGAATTTCTAATTGCCGTCGAATAAGGAAGGGTCCACTGCATTTTTTTGCTGTGATCTTCAGGAATTGCGAAACTACTTATAACTTTAGCAGTAGACATGATTAGTGAAATGAAGTATTCGCCCGCAGTTTTACGCACCCACATTTCTAGGATGTAATAAGAATCGCTGATGATTTTTAAATGGAACGTCTTAGGATCACCTGCGGAAGTCATTTATGCCACCTCTGAGGAAATCATGGATAAACACTGTCGACAGTCTGACCTCAGATTTTGATATAGTCGACGAAACAGAAAGTTTTACTGATAATACTAGACAACTCGTGTGTACACGTGAAATTTAATAACCTGTTGACAGAATCCTTGGGATAGCAACCTGATCAAGCACGCGTAATTTCCCGTTTACAAGGAGGCATTTTAATACATCCCAAGAAATATTCGGCCAAAACCTGCGTATAAACGTGTTTAGTTTTGTGAAGGGTCTGAGTAGGATCTTACACCAGCATTTTGGGAGAAAGCCCAAACTAAAGATATATTAAGGAATATCCCAGATTGGGGCAATAAATCCTGAAGGGAACAGAGGCCAGGGGTCCAGAGTAGGCTCGTTGGGTGAATTAAGTCGGATTACCTTGTGCAGGACCACATCGATGTAGCATTGATCACCTTGCTACGGTGTACTGCTCCGAGGTGGGGGGTTGGTTGAGAGTGCTCATGTCCGATTGAGTGCCATACAACAAGCCACATAGGAGATGCGTTGAAACAACATAGGGGGCCATGACCGGGTTGCACAGAGTCCATGTAGCCCATAACAACTGTCATAGACGGGGAATATGATAACATGCTTAGGCACAGCCTCGTGTCCCACCAGCCATTTGCGTCCAGTTCCAGTAGCCAGTGACTGGCCAGGTCGCACAGCGGACTGATGTATGAGAGCGGGTTGAAGGAGGGAGGTCGACTCTGGGACTCCCCCCGACACTTCAGCGCGTTCCTCATTATAAACTGGCTAATGCACCTTGAGCCCATTAAGTCGGGGTTTGGAAGGCTGCCAACTGACTTGCTACCTCTGTCCTCTGACGAGGTGATAGGATACTATAACTTCTTAATGTAGCGTATACCACGCCCCCACTCAAATGGGATTCGAGCCGTTCATTTCTTGTTTGTGAAAAGGGTCCATGGTGCGCGGGACAGGCCGTATATGGCACACGTAGATTGGCTTTTTACCTCTGACAGTCACTGCTACCGATCCTGCCACCAGTATTCCTAGCTCCGTCTTGCCACTGGTTCCAGAAGGCCGAAGGAAAAAAAATAGTGTGGCAGATGCTGCACAAGTGTGCTATCACTAAGCTAATGCAAGCGCAATTCTCTGTTCCTGCGCCCACCATGCGATGGCCATCGGCGTTGGCGACAGTCAGTCAGCCATTAACCCTTCTCCCTATCGGTAACTGAATATAAGTTTTTGCTTACTGCTATATGCTTAACGGATTCCCTCTGTCTACGGATAACTCAAGTACTCTTGGGCTATGTAACAGAGGCTATCACGAATAGGTGTCCCAAACGTACCGCCATTTTCCACCAGTGTGCGATACGCCGTACAAGGAATCCCGTGACTGTCATTTTTGAACTGTTGGAGCACGCGTGCATTCAGCTCCGCGGACGACCAGACACAAGAGCCTGCAAACCAACGAAGAACCCCGTCATCATACTAAGTTTAACTTGACTGGCTATCACGTAAAACAGACACCTAACCATTCGTGGCTGCATCGTTTTTGTAAAGAGCCGCGCGTGGGTCTAAAGCTGACCGCGCATCTGAGGATCGGATCGCCGTAAGACTTCTGTACAGAATAGCCGGTTCGTATTATCGCCTTTCACCTTCATCACATCACAGTGTGAGCTAGGTCTGTTATTTTGGTGGTCGGAGTGTATCTATTGTCCTGTCAGCTATAGATTAGTAACCCCGACGTGATGTGATTAGGCAATCGCCAGATGTGTTTGACACTCAAATTTTATGAAGTTCCCAAGCTCGAATTTATTCTCTTGTCTTGCCTGCTTCACTCGAATCATGATCAAATAGGAAAACGAGGTTTCCGGCATTATGCTGCGCATCCAAATGGATGTCCTAAACGAAGCTCGATCATAAAAGTTCATACAGACTACGAGGACCCTGGCTTGAACCCCAAAGAGCGAACGGGGGCTACCGACCCAAAACCTGACCGGTGAATACCCTTCCAATAACTGTACGACAAAACACGCATTCCAGCCATATGTATAAGTAAATAGGAAGTAGAAGAAGAGAAAGATGATGAAGAAGAAGAAGATGAAGGTTGTTCGATCGCTGGAATCCTGTCCTTATTCATCTGAGCTTTTGAAATTTTACTGGAGTCCATCGTCCGAGATAAAAGTGGCAACAAAATAAGCAACCGTTTTAGGGCGTAGAGGCCAATGAAATACCAGTATTGTCGGTCCGTAGGTGACTGCTCAGGATTCTGTATGCCGGCGCCAGATCGATAAACCGATCGACTGAGTTCTCATTGGAGGCCCAGGCTTCAATAAACTCGTGGCTAGCCTTGCTTCTGGCGTGTGCGATTATATTGTTTGTTGTGAAGTTAAAATCAAGACACATTTCATAGGTATGGGCAGCTACTTGTGATAATTCGTCAGCCCGTATCATAGTCCACTTATTTTAGTGTATGCACTATCCAAGTATGCGTCCAGTCTATCCTGTGTAGTTACGAGGACAGTTTAGGCACGGGATGTGGTACAATACACCCGAATGCTCACTAGGATTTACTGGGTTATTGAATTTGATGGCTATTGTGTTATTCCGACACCCAGTCCCACAGCAATGCGCTTGACTGCCTCTGACATGTCCTTACTGTAAGGCAGCGCATGCCACCCCATAGCTGCTGTTTCTGGTTGGGTCCTCAGTGGGCGAACAGGTAGGAATCAGTTATTGAACACCTTCGGAAAGCCATTCCGCATAAACTGGTCACGGAGATACCGGGTCTCGCGTGCTTTTTCTTCAGGGACACTGCAGTGAGTCTGAATTTGTTTGAACAGTGTTCACACACAGCTTCGTTTGTGAGCCACCGGCTTGATTCTGTGAAAATTAGCAAGCTGCGTGGTGTTTGGCACTTTCCTGTAGACTGCTGCTTCTATTTCGTCGTTGGAACTTCGTCTGATGAACACCTTAAGAAAGGGAAATTCCTTCCTATTCTTTTTTCTTCTTACCTCGTGAATTGTATATGTGCAAAGATTGAATTAACACGATTAGGGAAATTCCAAAATATGCGCTTATTGACGATAAAAAGCATCTCGTTCACGTAATGGCACCAAAACATAGGCGGCTGTTGGATGAAGGCAATCTTTTCCAATTCTTGTGGAACTAATTCAGCCACTAAATTGGAGCCAAGCTGAGTTTCTTCTACCTACTTATAGGGTTCTCCCGAAGAGGCGAATTAGGCCTTTTGGCGAAATTCGACTAGCCAAGTTAGGTGCCCACGTTTGAGCGATCTTAATCACGGAAATGAGTAACCTTTCTGTACTATAGTGTTAAGCTGTCTGTTATTCTGGGAAGGGGCAAAATGAGGGGGCGTTCCTTATTCATGTCTTGTTTGGAGGGGTGACACGTATCCTGTCTTTTTCAGAAAAGATTAGGATATATAACTATACTAACTCGATTATCCAGCACTGCATACTAATTTTACTTAAGTAGACGGTGCTTTCTTCCGTTCTGATGACTATGGGGCGTTTACGGGGTTTATGCTACCGCACCCGTGGCGTCTTTATGGGCATAAACACACGAAGTCTATTATAGAATGACGTCGGATTGCCGTTTTGAATGACAGCATTTTCGTTGCGAGTTTACGTCTGAGCGTTACCGCTGAAAGCTGCACTTCGTTTTCCCCTTCTCGGTCGCACACTTTCGATACTGTACTCTTCCTTGAATATGGGTTCACGTGGAATTTATGTGTTCGATAAGCCAGCTTTTTAGATATAGTACCCAGTTAGGCTGGGCCTTCACTGTTGATCCAGTTAGTCTGCGGTTACATGTACGACTTTCCACTACGTTCAACCCGGCAATGGTAGGGTTGGGAAATCACAAAAGAAACCAGCAACTCCAGGTTAATGTAAAACGGGACCAGTGGTAATAGGGGTTTTACGGATGGATCATTACAGCGGGTAATACAAAAAATTTAAAAATCAGCATGAAAAATAATGAATTTTGGTTAAAAATTATTATAAAAGGGTAAAATATAGCAACGAAAAAAACGCACAATGATTAAAAAAGTAAACAAAAAGCACCTCCAGTGAATTAATATCGATTAGATATCGAATTTTCGAGAAAGTAGCAATAAATTAGCATCAATTTGTAAAGAAGTATGTAATGGGAAAGCGTTTATAGAAGTGAAACGGCGTAATGAAGAAAAATAAAACGATCGATACATGGGAGGATCATACATATGATGGTTTTTCAGCAAAGAAATTGGGTTTTTGTCTCCAAAAGCCCTATGCGACTCACTAAAGCAATCAACAAAATGGAATAATATATGAGCAATATGAAAACACAGAATAATAATAGCTACGAAATGATGTTCGAATAGAACAATGAAAATGCATTATTTTGCCGTATCAATTCTAGCCAATGAAAGATGACAACAAGAAAAGAAGAAAAACCCATCCACATAAGTTTGAAAAGAAACAACCGTAAGAACAAAGATCAAACGTTCACTGGTGAGTTTATGCATGGTTGAAGCGAGCGAACCGAAAATAACTCGTTACATAATGAGTACGTATATGGTAGTAGCCGGAGAACCGTAAAACATGCGTTCTATGGCTAGTACGAAAATGGCAAAGGCAAAAGCCTGTATGACATCGTAAACCAAATAATTCATACTGTAACGAAATAAGTAGAACTTTATGTATAGAAAGCACGAGTGACTTCCGAAAGCTTTGACGACCTTGATCAGCAGACCATCTCAGGCTGCAACCTTTTGGTCCATTTGCTCTTTCTCATTCGAATGGTATCGATAACTTGAGGATATTAATTAATTTTGTGGGAAGGTATGTTCGTGTACATTCTAGAGCTCTGAAAGTGAACGAACTTACTTTCCAACTTTCAGAAAGTGACAATAAATGTTCATCAGCTGATCAGAAAGTTCATTTCAGCAGTCGCCTATAGCCTACCCCCTTGGCCACAAAACCAAGGCGTTCACTTCTCCTAAGTTGTAACGCTTTTCCAAGGAACAAGTGGATCACGATTTGTGGCCTTCATCGGGACTATTCAACGTCATATTGACCGGTGGTTCATTCATCTGGGTGGACCCGTGGCGGATCGCTCCTACGACCGTGAGCTCGGCAAAATACTTACGTTGCCTTTCTATCCACCGCATGTTCTTTATCAATTTACTGCTGGGATAGTGTGTGACTTGGCTCTAACGTAGCGAGGAGTCGAATTCAATCGGCACTGCCTCATTTGCTGGTTGTCTGCAGGCGAACAGCGAAGACGCACACACGCTATGTGGGAACTAACAATTTCAACGGCCAATACTGACTTTACCAAATTTGCCTGGTGAGAGCGATTTCGTCAATTGCTTGATGGGCCTCCTACACGCTCTTTGGTCTCAGTAAAATCTTTTCTAACCTACTCTGTCTTTCTTGACTTGTGATTTGGCACTCCTCGTTTGTCAACCATCACACCTTTTGACAAACCGTTGGAAACTCTTCAATCTTCAAAAATTGCACGTTTATTCAGTGGTTTCCAAACATGAGAGGCGCGACCCTTCTGATCACCGCCAACTGCAAACAAGGATAACACAGGACTATATAGGCAGAGCAACCCGAATCTCTTAACTCTTGAACGTCAAAAATCCACTGTAATTATCAACGCAGAGGAAACAAATGTCTTACATAACCGACACCAACTAGCCGGTTAATAGAATGCATAGTAACAATGATAGGTAATTACTCCACAAGTGCGGACGAGTCTTCTCGAGTTAGAAGGTGTGGAACAAAGTTATAACGTTAGCTAGATCACGGATAGTTTGCAATATATCGCATGGAAACGGCATGAAACCCTGTTAAAATCAGGGTGCAAATAGATACTAGAAGGTAATCGCAATGGCCACACTCCTGTATTGCAGAGCAAGCTGAACCAACTATCGGAGCCACGAGACTCAGCCGGTTTTGAAGGATTACGAAGGTGAAACGACGAGAACGCATTACTGACCTTCATCTTCTGGAATTTACCGATGTTTTCAGTATCGTTGAAGTGCTAGATCCTATTGAACTTCAATGGGACCTCTAGAGAACGTTGACATCAGCTCGGAAAATGTTCCTTGGATGGTTTTAAGATAAAACCCTCACTGACATGGAAGACCCAAAGACACCTCCAGTCCGTTTAGTTCGTAACTCCACCCGCATCAGACCCCGAAAGAACAGGATCGAAAATCACATGAAGGTGATTGCCACCTCAAGAAGGTCCCATCGGAGTTTTTGACTCGTGCAAAATAATCCCTGACTTATAATGTCAGCTGGCAAGCTTCCAAGCTAAAAATGTACGCCTGAATAGATTTAAAAGCCTTAGCCTTACTATACTGCGGGATGTGCTGGTTTGCCGTGGGGCTGCATACCTCGAGAGGAGACTTACGTTTTCTTCCCTCTCTCTTGCATCGACGACCTGGTGACCTCCTCGGTCAACTGCGAATGAGGTGGGGATACCATGGCTGACGTGTAGTAAAACCCTTACATACTGGCGCTCCACTCCGTAGGATCAAACTTCGTCATTAGGCACAGTGCTCACATAAGAGAGATGGGCTTATTCTCAAACGCGCCGTTTCGCTGTTATAGGGAAGATAGCGAATCGCATCCCATAATTGTTGCACGAGCTATGTATGCTGTGTCTTTGTAGTTCGTATGTAATAATAATGTGTAATAAGTCCATGCATTCACCAAGTTTAACACAAGCGAAAAGAAGAGTTCCAGGAAGAAGTCAAATCTTCCGGATCCTGTATGATGCTGTCTCGGCAATCGGCCGAGTACTGACACCCCGAGGCTCTGTGGGGTTGCTGATCAGTCACCCTAAACGGCCAATCAACCCCAAGACTGACATGGGTGTGCTCCCATTCAAAATATTTGGAAGCTGCGTGCCTTACATCAGGTTAACAGTATATTTTTTCTTTATTCAGTATAGTATACTTTACTGACATCTATTTTATCCTACAAGGATCTGAACTGAAGGTATTAGATGTTACGATCAACCGCAGCCACAAAGATAATCGGCCACGTCCGAAGCAAGAAAAGCCAGGAACTGATCGAAGCCTGACCTCCGATTCGAACTCAGTCAATCGATTGATCGATATGACGCCGGAATACAGACCCTGCGCAGTCCCTCCGGACTGGCACCACTGATGTTTGAATAGCCCCCCGCCCAGTATAAGTGTTGCGATAGGTATGGCCGCCTAAACAGGATACGGGAATAGGAACCGCTCTCACCCGTTTAAAATAGGGGATCTTACGCTAACACTAACCGTAACATAAAACTGCACTGTCACCTTAATCTTAACCACAGCCCTACCCTAAACCCTACAGGTAACACGATAAAAACCTTAACCTTAACCCTTAGCCTCAACTGTGACCTTAAACTCAAACCTAAACCTAACCCTAAGCTTAACCTCAACTCTTACGTTAATCCTACACATAATTTCCTTGGAATGTAGCGGAAAGCTGCATGCACTGCGGACGGTTCGTCTTCCCATTTTCTGTTTAGGCGGCCATACAAGGCATCCTTACCAGTGTTGCTGGTTTTCGTTGCCAATTTTATCTCTGAGGATGGACTCCAGCAAGAGTACGAAAGCTCAGACGAATAAAGCCAAGATTCCGGCGAGCAAACAACCTCCTTCTTCTTTACCCACTTTTATCCTCGCAACGCAGTTGCCTCATAAGGCTTAAATACGCTTGTGCACGACATCGATGATCGGCACGCCGGTAAAATCCAGAACCTGGGCGACTGTAATCCTATCGTGCCATGTTGAGGGCAGGTTAGGTGGACAAAGTTCAGTTTCC
Organism: Schistocephalus solidus; assembly: GCA_017591395.1. Taxonomy (NCBI): domain Eukaryota; kingdom Metazoa; phylum Platyhelminthes; class Cestoda; order Diphyllobothriidea; family Diphyllobothriidae; genus Schistocephalus; species Schistocephalus solidus. The sequence continues at coordinate 116,883 of WEDG01003182.1, forward strand.
TTGCTTGGTATTGACAAGTTGTCCGAAGCTCTACGCCATAGAGGAGCGTTGGCCGGACGACGACCTTCAATATTCTACAGACGTAGATGACAGAGCATCAGACATTCATCAAATATTATGTGACAGAAAATATAGGCTGTCTCAGTCAAACTACTTATTAACGTGAACGAAAATCCATAATTTCAATGAATAGTCCTTTGTTACCTCTGTTTTCCCAGGTTCACGGTGGGCCATACGCTAAAAAGCGTTAAATAGTAAAATGAAGTGCTTGAGGGGGGTTGAAACACATTCACCCCTCCAGTTTACATGACCTAAATTAAGTACACCTAGAGTACACTGACAGCGAACTTTGGCATGCACAAAGCATACACAGATGGTCCAGGTTACAAGAGCAACAACCGTGTTTTAGGGCTGAAAGAATGCCTTCATCTATAAATATTGTAAATAACTTGACAAGTCAGTGCCGATGGCGTACGTTGCCAAGACGTGCCGGTGAGCTACGCCAATCATGAAACAGCTCTCTGGTTGGTTTAAACCACATACTTTATTTAGGCGAGTAAGTGCTGAATGTTCTCGCATAAACTGCATCCAACGAGGTTGAAGAAACTGAGAAGGGAAGAACAAGAAGGGAGAGAGTGAGAGAGAGAGAGAGAGAAAGAGAGAGTGCGGTAGTTGTTTGGACATTAGAAATTCTCGTAAAGTTCATGTTTCAGTTTTTGAATTCTGCAGGAAAGATTGCGAACAGTGACACACCTCGTTCAAGATGCGTCACTAAATCTGGCACCGCAAAAAAACGCCAAAAATACTTCCTAAATTCCCGCGGTAAGACACTGGATTAGGAACCTAACCAACCCCTCCCCCGGTAATACAGGTAGCCCTACGCGAAATTCCAGGAAGGGTAGATATCATCGATTCACAGCCCTGTATTTAACTGGATAGCTGGATCCTAACCTAAACACTAATCCCAATCTCCCCGAAACTTAGCGCAAGACCGCCTAGGGCACGGTTCCGTCTCTTGCAAAAAAATATCCTGAAAAAGACTTTTTGTGTTTCCTCCTATCCAATAGGACAGCTAGCAATACTGGTCAATGAGTTGACCTCCAAGTACAGCAACATGCAAAATGCATTTGAAACTTTTTCTCCACCGAATTTAGTAAATTATGCGTTTAAGTTTCATTATTTGGGGGTACTTCCAATCATATTGTCAAGGAAGTTCAGCCGCTATTACCAAATAAAAACCTAAGTCAATAATTATGGTTCGCCTTTTATCTATTTTGTTGATCTATTTCAGATGAGACCTCAGATTCCACCTCCTAAGGTCTCGTCCATGATAATAGCTATCTTGTAAAAATAGGTGTTGACTACTATCACAACATGGATAACCAGGAATTATACCTTAGTGACCAGGTGTTAATTGATCCACAATTCTGCCAGCACAAGTAATATCTAAAAGTCAAGGCGCGTAGTTCATCGAGCTTTTGCCCCTGGAAGACGCAGCTTCCAAGGGGTTCGACTCATAAATGGGTCCCCCCAGCGTTACCTGTTTCCTGTGTGCGCCTCCACGACAACTTACGGTAAACCACCGGAGGCGAAGCCATATCAGCGCACACTACCTACATCAATATATAGACAACACCCTCACCATCAGCACGTACCTGGGAATATCACGGTTTCCTACAAATCGTGGCACTCCCACTCCGTGGGATCCGAGCCAGGTGTGGTGGTACGCCCAGGGGCGGCTCCGGTCGCGCCAGCCACCTGCGTCCTCTCCCATCTCCGGTCTTCTTGACTCTGTCATGACACCAGGCTCAGGTGGGGGAGAAGGAGGGAGTGCGGTTGATGCAGCGCAAGTCTGCTATTACTTTAAACTAAGTCATGCGCAAGTCACCGTCACTGCACCACCCTTCCGTGGAGCATACGGTGGACATCGTCGGATTACGACGGCCGAACTGTCGTGTGCCTCCTGTTATACACTCTACCTTTCAGTCTTTAGCTCACTTTCCTCAGGAAGTGATGCGCGACCTTGAAGCAGATCTTTTGGGCCACACCGTTCCATACTCGGCCCAAAGTTGCTAGGCCTTGTTGAGCCGCAATCTAATAACTTCTACGAAATAGGCGCGTAAGTTTAAAGACCTACTAATAGGTGGTTAGTAGCGTAAAATACCAATTAATTTACTACAGTGCCAGTATGGGTATTAACAGCTGCTTGGCGTGGTCCTCACTATAAATAACCTCAACCGCTTGAAGTTATCACGGTACGCTAAAAGTCATGGCTTGGAAGTTAGACAACTGTTAGGGTAACTTGGACCTCGCAGTCAGCCCAGTGTGTGTTTTGTGTGGACTGGCGGACTGTGAGTCAGGCTGCAAGCGCTCCTTCTTCATGTGGCCTTTATGGCATTTCCACTCCGTGGCAGCCACCTGCACCAGACATCGCCTCCGGTCCTCTTGATTCTGTCTTGACGCTGGGCAGAGGCGGGTGAGGGAAGAGAGCGTGCAGTAGCTGCGACGAAAGTCCACTATCAATATCCCCGCGATAGTCATTTATCAGCTTATTTGGTGAGGACAATAGGCAGTGCCTTTGAAAACCCTATTGTTTCCATGCCGGTGCATTACATACATCTGGATAGGCACTATGAAAACTTTTCACCGTTACCGCAGTACTAACATAGTGTTTTCCCTTGTGGGAAGCATTTACTCATCCAAGCGCTTCCTGAAAGGCTTTATGAGCGTCACCTCCACAACTCATTGAGGGAAATCTTTCCACTGTTCTATTGCCGATTGCGTGAAGGATGTAGAGCGAAGTTGCAGCCTGGACATTTTTTGGCGTAAGTCCTTTTAGTTTCCATAAAAATGAGGCAATAGAATCCTCTGAAACACATCTTCCGAGTGTAGTCCTTGCTAAAGCCCATGTTGTATTCTGTAAAAACATAAGATCCCGTCTTTTCTGCCTGTAGCTCAGAGGAAATAGGTGGGGGCATTCCATTATTTTAGAATTTTTGTATCTAAGTTTTACGATCCTGCACATTCTCGAGAATATTGTGTCTTTTGCGAGCTATGGCCGCCCAGCCCATACATCGAACGACGGTGCCGTACACTATATCTAAGAGGTCTTTGACCAAAGCTGCTAACGCCATTAAATAGCAAGCAGTACTGCCATGGCATTTATGCTGGCCTTGCTGTATTCCAAGGATAGCTTCACATTGATCTGGATCCAAACACCGGGATTCTTCTACAAATATGGTATGGACAGTTTAACGTTGGCGAATAACGGTACCACGTTTTCGTTCGCCCCCTCTCCCCTTATGACCGATGCTGTCACCAAGCAAAGAAGTAGGGTGATCGTACTTTAAAATATATACTTTTCAGAGTAGATGGCCAGACGTCGGGTGAACCCCTGCATTCCATCGAGGTCGATGCCCAAATACAGACATCTACCCAAGGGTCCTACGTATTTATCATGGAAGCATTGAGTTCAGAGGGGAAAGAAAAGTGTGGTTATAGTTCAGTCTTGTCCAAAAGAGAACAAAAGCTATTGGACTATGAACAAAACATTGGTAATGATAGTTCGGAATCCGCATCAAACCAATGGAAATTAAGATGTCTTTCCTCTCGAGACAAGCTACCCCCCGTACCTCGGGACTAAAACTTGAGTAGAATTTCATAAGAACCCATTGCTGCTCATGGCACATGTTCACCACAAGGTCATAGTTATACATTTTGGAAGGCAAGCGGAGGCCAGCGGATGTGCTTCCCAGACGAGCAAATAGTGAAATCGCTCTTTCAGCAATGGATACTCCACTTTGCATCGAAAGCTTAGCGATAATCGATAGCGCGAGCCCACGCCAAAACTTACCAATCGCATTAGACTGCCCCACCAGAAGTTCCCTTGTTTTTACCGCCACCCAGAAGTCGAGAAAGATTCCGCTATCGAGTATTTGTATGGGTTTCAGTGCGAAAAAACGGTTGTAGTTCCAAAACCAATAAACACTGACCTAAACAAAATGCATTAGACTATCCAACCAGAAGTTATCTTGCTTTTATCGCCACCCGCAAGGCGAGAAAGATTCCGATATCGAGTATTTGTATGGGTTTCAGCGCAAAAAACGGTTGTAGTTCCAAAACCAATAAACACCGACTTAAACAAAATGCATTAGACAGCCCAACCAGAAGTTCCCTTGTTTTTATCGCCACCCGCAAGGTGAGAAAGATTCCGATATCGAGTATTTGTATGGGTTTCAGTGCAAAAAAACGGTTGTAGTTCCAAAACCAATAAACACCGACTTAAACAAAATGCATTAGACTGCCCAACCAGAAGTTCCCTTGTTTTTATCGCCACCCGGAAGGCGAGAAAGATTCCGCTATCGAGTATTTGTATGGGTTTCAGCGCAAAAAACGGTTGTAGTTCCAAAACCAATAAACACCGACTTAAACAAAATGCATCATGAAGGACGCCACAATGAAATCTATATAAAAGGGAATATTAAATAGTAACCTCCTGGTAAGTTTGCTTTCAGGAATGCTACTAGAGCTTCAAATATACTCGTACAGTATAATCCACTCAATGATGTTAGCGTTGCTCGAAAGCCTGCCTGTGAAATATTTTACAAATTAAAAATCTTCAAATTTTTGCATTCAGTAAACAGCAAACGGATGACCTTTTTGAATAATAGAGATCAAATATCAATAAAATTTGGACGCGAATTTTAAATATACTTTCGATTATCACTGGTTTCGTAAAACAGACTTCATTCAAAACACTATTATACACTAATGGTTTACGGAGAAACCAGTCACCGAGTAGCCATCCTAATAAAAAGTGAGTATTATTAATTTTAATTCCTATGGAACGTTTAAGAGGAGAACAATATACTGGAAATATCAGTTTAAAGCACCAAGATGCAATTCAACTAGCTATAAAGTAATCGCATAATATTGATTGATTTTCGGTTAATTTTTTAGTTTAAAAACATCCGGTTTTGTCAGTAAAACTTTGAACCTTGCGGCTTATTAGATTTGCGCTTTGTTGCACGGACCATTTTAACAACGGGCTCCGTATGTGGTGCCTACCACCCACCATTTATTGACGAATTGTGGTTGCTGTTACTTTAAGCAAGAAGCATCATTTTCTATAATCGAAATGCTTAAACCTTTTCGTTTTCTTAATATGCAGAGCCCTTTCGCAGAGAGCTCAACTCAGTTCTCCATATGGTAGTAATTTAAGCATTAAAAACTAAGTCAAGGGCGATTGAGAGACAAAACTTGTACAGTTACTTGCCTCAGGTTACGGTAAAATGCAGCCGTCGGCAGGTGTATCTTCGATGGTCTCAGGTTATAAGACGAGGTTTTCGCACAGTCTAACCCCCTTTTCCTGTTACGCAGCCAAATTGTTTAGTTTTACAATAAGTTGGAGCGACAGCCGCATCGAATTCCTCAAACGCAGCTCAATGAGACTTACAGTAGATTCCCCATCATGAACTATCAACCAAAATTCTGAAATGTGTTTTTTCGATTCAAACAACTCACTTAAGCAGGGTCGGAGAGTTGATTATCGTGCAGCATAACTCCAAGATATTTCAGTCACAATAAGATGCCGGCTTTCGAAATAGCCTCTTTCTGACCGCTCTCGAGAATGATACTCTGTAACAAATGTCAGCTTATGTAGCATGCAATTTTCTCCTTGAATTTCGATACTCTTCGTAATTCAAATATCTTCTGCAGAAAACACGCCGTTAATTATTTTTTCGTGTACTCGTTTGATAGCAAACTACTCTTCTTAAAAATTCCTAGTTAATTAACGAGTATATTTCAGTTTTTAAAAAGTTTCTAATTATGAAATTTTTCAAGCCCTTGTAATGTTCATCTGTAATACATCTTATCCATCAATTTAGTAATGTTGCCTATAATGTATATAACATGATCCATATCCATTACAACTCTTATAACTGCGTGACCTCTTATTCATACCGTCAAGAAATTATTTATTTTGCCTTGCACAGAATTTATGTAGCATGCAGTTTGGAAACCGTGAATTAAAGTGTGATGGCCGGTAGGGTTCAAAATAATTGAGCAATTAAGAAACTTTTTTAAAACCAAAAGATACCCATTTTTTCAAGTATAAAATTTTAAGAAGAAGTAATTTTCAGTCAAACGGGTACACGAAATAATATTTTTGTGCGTGGTTTCTGTAAAATATATTTGATTCAATAAAAGCATCGAAAATAAATGAAAAAATTGCATACTACTAAAAGGGCAATTTTTTAAAGCTTATACTTCTTGCGGCTGGTCAGAGAGAAGCTCTCTTTTTCTAAAAACCGGCATCCTACTATGACTGAAATATTCTAGTATTAGGCTTAAGATACTCAATACGACAACCCTGCTCAAGTGATTTGTTTAAATTGAAAGCAAATTTCAGAATTTCGGTTGATATTTCATGAGATAGGAAATCTGCTGTATTTTTGGCGAAGCCCACCTTAGAGCAGGTCGGTCTCGCGTTCTCGAGCCAGTGGCTGATGACTTGCAGGAGGCGTCCATTTGAGCTGGATGCCAGATCCTTTGGTGACTCACACGCGGACACACCCACAACCCTAGCCAGGAGGCCTCCATGAAATGGTCAGCATCTGTGATGGCCAATAATTCAGGTAGAAGTTTTTTAGCAGATGCCCCTGCACACTTGCATAAAAGTGTCGAGGAGAAAACCTCGCGTTTCTCCTGAGTCCCGTTTAGATGAGAGTTGTGAAGTGAAGGAGGAGGACGCAGCAACCATGCCAGAATCAGACATCCGCCCGACGTTTACATCGATGCTAGGAATGGGACGGCTGCCTTAGCGCCAACTTATCAGCTGTGTTACTGCGCATATCGATCACTGCGCATATCGATCGGCGCGCTACTACTAGCACCACAACAGCTTATCCCTGCGCGGCCTATTGAAATGAGATAGCGCGCAAGTGCATTGTGCGTGCACGCGCAAGGACCAATAGGAAGCCTGATTCATTAGAGGCGAGTTAAATAAAGTTTGAGGGCGGTCTTCACTGTTTGTTTAAAGCACAAAAGCGTCAAAGGTTCTAGCTCCGCCTTTATGCACCCGGTCCGCTAACAACCCACCTGAAGAGCACATGCAGATGAACGGGAGGAAAGACTTCCTTTGCCCTGTATCGGACGCACAGGGCACATCGCTTTATAGACAGGAAAGACCCTCAAGCCTGTCACTGAGCTCTGACAATGCTACAACCATTTTTCGCAAAAAAAGGAGCTCACACAGCAGCCGAGCTATGCAGTTCCACATCGAGCACAAACTTCAGACTCTTCCCGCTCGTGCCTCCTCGACGACAGCGCTCAAGCAGCTCTCAGACCTTGAGTATGAACAGGAGAGCACTTCTGGGGTTTCTGACTTGGACCAGCTGCATTCTGCCTGCTTGACCAGATTGGAACCAGCACAGGAATGGTCGTCCTCCTCGGATAGTCCCTTCGAGCATTCCACAGACAAGCGTAGGAAGAAGCATGGATTGAGAAATGCGCGTAGTCTGTATTTGGTACGTGCGCTTATCTGGTAAATTCTTTTTCGCCATGCCCTTAGCCTGTGCTTCCAGCGATACTACTACTACTACTACTACTACTACTACTACTACTACTACTACTACTACTACTACTACTACTACTACTACTACTACTACTACTACTGCTACTACTACTACTACTGCTACTGCTGCTACTGCTGCTACTGCTACTGCTGCTACTGCTGCTACTGCTGCTGCTACTGCTACTGCTACTGCTGCTGCTGCGGGATATTAGTGGTACTGCTGACTACTACTGCTGCTGCTACTGCTACTGCTACTGCTGCTACTGCTGCTGCTACTGCTGCTACTGCTACTGCTACTGCTGCTACTGCGAGATAATAATAATAGTAATAATAATAATAGGACCAAAGCTCTTGTAATTATTACATTTACATTCGAAAAAGTTGCCTGGGTGGCAAACGTACAACCAAAAATTACACTTTCATCTCAAGAGGGCATCCATTGGGTGAAAGATCAGTACTCATATTTCGAGAAACAGCAGAAACCTCTCAAGTAAATTTAATGAGGGCCTATAGAGAAGTAAGGTTGTCTGCGGAAGCGCTTTGCGAAAACTCGCCAAAGAAACTTTCATACTAGTTGCTTGACCTGCTAACGGACCTCCAAATGGACGCCTTCCGTGCGGTACGAATCAGGGATTTTTTCATACTTTGTGACATATTTTGGTATATTTTGCCCCGAAACGTCTTAACACAGATCACTTTAATGACGTTCCCATGGAAAAGATCCTGTGGTGCGTCACTTGCTGCATACAGCCGTTGACAGGGACGAAATAAATGTCAGGGCTTCTAACCTGTCCTGTCCTGGCATAAAACTACACAAGTTCCTGTGTTGCGAACAAATAACCAATGGGAAGCGTAGGTCAATTCAGTGACCCGAAGATGGTCTACATTCTTACTTCAGAATGCACTACTGAGTCAGAAACCGTACAACCTGAATGCACTCGTTTGTTGCCTCATAACACTTGCGCTCCGACGTGGTAAGCTTACCGAGTTCCAGTAGACGTGAAACTGAAACTTTTTCTCTCCATCAGTATACGAGGGAGATGTATGAAATCGAGGAAAATACTAAAAATATATGATATATATTTAAAAACAAAATTCATCGCATGAGGTAAGTCTATTCGTAACAGTTTAAAATTCACTTCCAAAACATGCAAAGATACCAGCATGCAGCTGTTCATTATTCTAACGAAAAATCGATGGTACATCTACCAAAAAGTATACGCCACTTTGAAGCTAAAGGCAATAGAAGATTACCAAGGTTAGCTTAACTAACTGGCCAATCGAACAAGGCGTTCGAAGAAAAGATATCCAGAAGGCAAATTCTTTATGGGTATTTCTCTTAAACAAGCTTTGTCTCCTAACTGACAGGTCAGTTTTATCTGTTCAGCACAAGTTCCGATCCTGGGACCTCAAGTTGTACACTTTCCAGCTGCGGTTGCAGGCTTAAAACAGTGTGTAGGGGAACTAGAATACGCAATACAGATGCACAAACTGTCCCATTTATGTCATACATTCCCAGCTTGATTCAAACTCTTCTGAAAGTTTGAGCCTGTTCTTAGTGGGGTTTTCTGGTGCAAAGTCATTCGATAGGAGTTCTTTGAGTGCGCATGGTAAGGTACGGAACTAAGTACTCCCCTGAACTATGTTCCTCTAAAGTGCTTTTTATGCATTAAAAACAAGCCTAAAGCACTACTATGACTTTTCCTTTTTATATTTTTAAGGACTCCAGATCTCTTATCCTACTGCCGTTCCCGTATTACGAATGGCCTTCGCCATATTTAAGGGTGAGGAGAGGGTTTACATAGCAGTTGCTAACCGAGCCCATTAATGCAATCCTCTGTTCCTTGTTTTATCGGCCTGTTTGTCAGTTTCTTCATGCTGCTCACGATACCAATCTGTAACAGAGTGAAACAAAGGCGCAAATCCGTTTATTATCCACGCAGCTAGCAGTCCAGTATATTTAATATTTTGGTTGAGGAAAAATAGAAGGATCGAGTCATCTACAGTAGCACGAGACCTCATCGCCGCTGTCAGGCAGTTTACATACTACCCACCGCGGTTTTCGGTTTCACCAAGGTTCTGGTGCCCGTTCGGCCAACTCAAAATTGTGCTGAACTTCACTCCTCGGGCAGATATCTCCCTCACTTCCTAGCGGCGCCTCATTGGCGGAGGGGGGCGACGTTATAACGCTCGGTACATCGGCTTTTTGTGTCTAAGCCGCATAATTCCGTCCGCCCAAGAGTCTCCTGTCACCAGTTGGCCCGTCACCGCAAGTGCGTCGCGGGGAGCTAGTTGCCTTCGAGAACATTTCATGGTTAGTGTTCGTAGGTTCGATGTCCATGTAATTGGTTGTCTTCTTACTAGTCAGTATGGAGATGTTCAACGCTCTTAACAGCTTGTTGAAGAACCAATCGTTTTTTGTTACGCCGTTCTCGAATCTTGGGCTCGACGTGCTTCCTCACCTAAACTTCCCCGGTAACTTTTCCAAAACTCCATCCTCAATTTTATCCCGTTGGAATTCGTTTGATTAATAAAAAACGGAAGCCTCTTCTAGTTGTTCCATTAGTAGTCATACACTCTTAGCGAAGAGAGACCACTTATAAGGCTGCTGTGGACCATCTTCACCGACGACCCTAAACAGTGGCCGATGTAATTTTTTTACTACTAACAACCAAATAGGCTGTTAGGCTACCACTACGCGCTCGAAGTTACGACCGCGAAGGTTGCCAACTAAAACCATATCTCGGTCACGCACAGGACTCAGGATCAGACTTTTAGGGCCTATTGACATGAGCAAGCTCCAAGATCCCCTCACCGAAAGCCGGTCCATGTGACTGTAGGGAATAGCACTTGTATGGTGCTTGCAGACGTGATTTAAATCTCGTCAGACACTAAATCCACACCCAGCTCCACTTTCCTTGACTCTGCCCTGTCCTTAAAATATGATGGGTCTGGGAGGATAAGATGACATAAGATCTTGTACACATTGACTTCACTATGAAAAAGTTCACGCGCAAGTTCACACTGAATTCCCTCGAGAGCGATGAGGGTACTCATCGTTTTCAACGGACGGACTATCATGAGCAGTAATGCCGATACATTTTAGATGAATTTCCTGTTCAATAAAACTTAATATCTTTTACCAGATCAAGTTCCCAATGTTTTTATTTCCTCCTGTTCTACTAATTTTTCGACGAATTTTCTTCCAACCACTTATAATAGAGTTCAAGTTTTTTTAAAAATATTTCTGAGTGTTTAGTATAACGATACCAGTATCCTTGTCAGGCTTAGAAATAATTGCGCGTTAGTTTTGCTCTAGTGCATTCATTTGTGAACTGTGCTCTTTGGAGATGGCAATCAGGCATTGGCACGAAATATTCGAGTCAAAAAATTTCGAAATCGTGTGGTTAATGGCCTATGACTTCGGATTAGAGTAATTATCAGGTTTCATCCCACTCTCTGTTATATGCGATCATTTTAATTGTTTTCGGTTAACAGGGCATAATTCGCACTCAATTATTCATAAGAGGGAGGAAACTAATAAGCGTTTAAAAGCCACCCCAAAATTAGGTAAACTCACAGTTCGATAGTGTGTTTGCGTCGTTACAAACTACTTCTTGTTTTTAGGTTCTGAAAACGCACTCTACAAACCTATTTCTTAATTTCACTACATTTAACTTTTTATTTTCTTTTTGCGACAGTACCCACTGACGCCCGAATGGTTGGCAGTGATACGCATTTTCAACGTCTGTTCCCCCGCACCCGCCTTAACAGCAGGTAAACACAAATTTGAGAGGCGATATATAGGGCTGATAGATAAAACGCAAGGGTATAGCCCTAATTGTTTCCGGTAGCCTTTAGGGAAAGTCAAGGATAAGCAGTTTTGCTAAAATCTTGAGCCGTTTGTGAAATAACCCATTTCATCCAATGTCGTAGCTTGGGCTAAAGATAGGCGCTATAGATTCCAGGAGTTTCACCAACCACAGTTCACGTGCCTTGCTCGCAGACAAAGAGGGCGGCATTAAATCGATAACAGGCGGGGGAATTGAAGCCTGGTTTTCTGTCTTAATACCATGACATCCACGTGATCCACTAGGGCTGGGCGAATGGGTGATGGAAACTTGTCCCCTGGTTTTTTGTGCCTCGTTTTCGTCTCAACAACTACGAATGTTAGCCTTCCTGTTTTTTTTTTCACTGAACCATTCTGGAGTACAAGACTGTGCCAATCGTCAAATGTGATCAATATTAGGCCACATTTGGTCCTAAATATGGTGAGTTACTCGAAGAACCTACGAGTGTAAGCGACAGAGTAAACCAAACACCTAGGATTTAATTTTCAAGTGCAGAAAAAAATGGATTAGAAATAGGGTTTGAGACTGGAATCACAAAGTTTGACAAACGATCGGGAAGTGTGCAAAATTAAAATAATTAAAAAGTTATATTATAGCTCTGAGTTCAGAATGCCTGAATATTATCATGCCGATTGTGCCTGATTCAGTATCAACACAACGAATATTTTCCAAAGCTGAAAGGTTTAAGTCCAGTTAATTAACTCCGGAACAAACATCAAATTGCATTAGTATGTGGAATTGATTGAAGACCCAGGCTACTAACAATGGTAGATTGGCGCTCAAGGATCGGTTACGGGACGCGCTCGTCCCATTGTGCCTGGGGCTCACTGTCGAGCCCCACCAGCAGTCTCACAATGGCTAGTATTATAGGCGGAAGAGCATTACGGGCAAAGATGAGGGAGACTGAAATGGTCCTTTCTGGCCTATTCGTTGTCATTGGTCCCCTTTACCCAACTCCAGGTGTTACAACACCTGAGAATCGAAAATGCGACCTTTGGGCTAGAAGTTAAACGCTCTAACTAATCCCCAGGTAATGACGGATAAAAAGACTAAAAGAGTCATTACAGTCTCCCTTAATTTTTTCGGTAATGTTCTTCTATGGGCGATACCGCTTGGAAAGACATGTAAGTCGACATTTCTTAAGTAAATGTGCTGAAGAGTCTACCAACTAAATATGTACCGTAGGATGGTCATGCAGCTCTATCTGGCTATGGAGACCATCCGTTTTAAACGGTTTCATGTGATTCGCCAGCTGATGAATACCTTCCTTATTTAGACCTGTCGTGGGATGTTATTATCTCTCTCTAAATAGGCATGGACGTGTGTTAAACATGCAAAATACAGCTTTCTTAACCTTTTAGTTTTTGGGAGTCATAGCCCTTATTTAGTAGCCTCAGACTACCAGACCCCCACATAGTCTCGGATCATCTTGCGGTCACCTCGTTTATTTGCGCACTCACCATGAAACCTGAATTGTCAGCGGGTGCTAGGGCAGCGTGTGCACTCACATTTCCACATCATAGCTGGCTCCTGTTCGTGCATTCACCGCACAGCCCTTGTCCTTGCCGGCAGTGTCCTTCGGCCTACTAGTCGCTGTGCGGCTGCTGGCGGAGCTCGAGAGTGAGCCCCGAGGCAGGACAGAATGAGTGCGATCGGTGAGCGGTCATCAACGCGTATCTTTTTCCTTTGATTCACTTGTGAATTACTCAACGTCCTCGGTGGGATTCGAACCCACACAAGCACGGGAAAGCCTTTACTAACGCCAGAGCTCTAGCCAACTGAGCTACGAGGCCCTCGCCGGGAGCCGTGAGTTTAATCACACTTTTTGTCATGCAGTCAACTATGACAACTATGGTCGTGCCTAATTACTAGGGTGAGTCTACGTGTTAGTCTATCCTTTGGCTGTATAAGCGGGTGGCAGCCTTAGAGAAATCACAGCCCCTAAGAGCTTCAGGCACGGTGTCGAATAGATAATTGGACTTCAGTTGAGAGGATATTACATTCTGTACGGAAAGATTGGAGAACAGGTTGGAACAAGTAAACCGTCGGACGAGCAAACACGTCTGGAGCCGGGAGAGTAGTGCCGGTGGAGGAGTTGTCACAGCGCTCAGAGCGCCACACGTCTGATTCGACTTTGAAGCTCCCTGGTCCGTTTGACTGGCTGGGATCGGCCGAGAACCTGACTGTGCAGTGAAAGTTAGCTGAAACGACTCAGCGTTGCAACAGGGGCTCTAAGTAGGATCACTGCAGCCTCGTTTAATTGCGGTGACTACTGGGGCCGAGATGATAACGGATCAGGTTAGAGTGGTTTCCAGAGGGAAGAAAGTCGCGAAGAAGGAGACACGGGCACTGGAGCAAGAGCTTTATTAGCCTCACAGAAAAGGATGTAGGGGGTACAAGGTACGCAGTATTTATAGTACGTAATGGCCACGTGATTACATGCGCACTACAATTAGTCGTACTTGTACTCTTCGCTAGGGGTTGTAGTTGATGCGATGTTTGTTCGCCAAAGGGTCTGAATAGACGGCTAGAGTTTGGATCAACCTCCACACTATTTTGTTTAATTGGATTTTATTTGAGTTAGTAGTTTGGTTACTGTACTAAGGGATTCTTTAGGGCGACTCATCTTTCGTAGTATATTTCTCCAATGGATCATTCACTGTTCTCCTTATACACACTTTAAGGATGAGTATGAAAACACGGGCGGAGATGTGGGCACAAATCATGTCAATATTGCGTCTAGGACAACTCGGACAACCCTGAGTTTTTCAAAGACATATGCTGTCGACATGAGCGTGTGTTTCAAGCACCCTTTATCTTCTTGAGATTTTTAAGAGAACATATTTTCAGCCCCTACATGCACACTGAATGCGACCGAGAGTTTGGACCGAAACTTTTACGCAAAACGTAGAATTATATCAGAGTGGCGATGGTACCTACTTACCCCCTGATTTTGGTAATCTTGGTGTGTGTCGAGGGGACCGGGCCAGGCTGTGGCGCACGCAGACGGTTTCGCCAGCTCTATCAGGCGCAGCGCCCCCTCCCACATCAGACACCTGATCAGCTCCGATGGTGGCCTGATGTTGGAGGGAGGGGGGGAGTGAGGTCGTCGGCTCATCTTATTTTCCTCACTATAAATAATCTGACGCGCTTTAAGCTATCACGGTGCACTATAAGCCGTGGTTTGGCATGTTGCCAACTTACGGACTAACTCGGTCTCCCGGACTGAAAGTCAAAGTGCAATGACTCCTTCTTAAGGTGGCCTTTATGGCACTCCCACTCAGTTGGGATTCGAGTCGCCCCTCCCTGTGTTGCTGTGTTCTTGTTTTGTGTTGGACCACAGTGCGTGGGCCTGCACCCTCTCCCATCTCCGGTCTTCTTGAATCTGTCTTGACACCGGAATCAGGTACTGGATTGGAACAGAGAGTGAGGTGGATGCAGCACAATTTTACTCTCAATAAAATTCAGCCCAAGTCACCATCCCTGCACCAATATGCTGTGGAGCACACAGTGAACATAATCGAAAGTGACGGTTGAACAGTGATATCACACCTTGGCACCTATGCGCAGTCACGTTGATGTCCGCTAGCAAACCGAACTTTTAATTAATTCCTTTATTAACGCCTGTGCCACGCTTCCTGACCAGACCTGTGCATCACAACCGCTAAATCTGCGTTAGCTAAGGCATTTCCAGACTACATCCGGACTGACTGACGCTTAAAAACAGACACACTTCAATTGACGTTGCACTCAACAATGCAGCTGCATAGAGAGAGAGAGAGAGAGAGAGAGAGAGAGAGAGAGAGAGAGAGAGAGAGAGAGAGAGAGAGAGAGAGAGAGAGAGCTGGCTTTAATTCAGTGCGGACTAAAACGCACGCACAATCGGCAGGCTGGTTAGCGTGTAGATGAAATTGTTTTCCCACTACTTTCCGAACAGAATGAATGCACACAGTTACGTGTAGGCAAGGTTCAAGTGGTGCCTAGTCCTGCGACGACAGGAGTTGAAAGGTTGCAGAAAACTCCCCCATGCTACCTGTCGTTGCTTTATGCTTTAAATTTTAGAGGGCATCAATGGATACATAAAAATCTCCCAATCTGGTCTCGGTCTGGCCAAAACTACGATCAATCGTAACAGCACCCAACCGGTATGGGATGAACTGCACACCGTGCAACTCCGTAGCCTGGATGAACCCCTAAAGGTAGGATCTCAGTTTCAGAGAGCATTCTCATTTGTGTCGCATTAGTAAGTGGCAACATGGTTAATTAAAATTAAGAGTAGCGAGATCGAGTGGGGCGCCGAAGTGTTAAAAGGCAAGGATAAGAGTGCACCAGGCCACCAAGCAGTAGCCTGAATCTTCCTTCAACTAAAGTGGAGTCATCCTAAGGTAGGTTTTAGCCCTTGAGGCTGCCTTCAAGTCGATGGTGGAAGTTCAGAGGACGCGACGGTTAAAGGCCATAGGCCGACCCTAGTCCTCACAACCTACAACCCAGCTGCCGAGTAGGAAGAGAAGTTAGACGTCAGTGAAGGGAGAATTCGATTCTGCACATAAAGAGAAAATAAGCCGCAGAAAGTTGAGAGAGATGCCAACGTCCGACACTGCCGGAGCAGAGGCGCCCGAGTGCTTTTCTCTGTAAACCTTGGAGTTGATTGGTGGGTTTGGATGACTGTGATTGGCTGAATAGCAGCCACATTCTCTCGAATTCAGGGATTGGTCAGACGTAACGAGAGCCTCAAACGAGAGACTGGCCCTAGTGCGTAGGTGCAAGAGGCACAGCTTTGCAGCCGATCACCGGGTATTGGGCTTCAGGGAAGTGTTTCCTGAATTATATTATGTCCTACTTATAGCGTATAAGTATCAGGAGAAAATACTATTTTACGCAGAAGTCAGGACTGCCGTACCGCCAAAACAGGTACCGACTACAAAGGCATTTCACCGATTTTCATCTGCTGAAGACCAAATCAACCAGGACTGTTCTTATCCCTCTCCAGTTAGAAAATAGCGCTTCATAAGTGTGTCAGAGATCATTGAAAGAGCTATAAGCAAAGTAAAGGGAACGGGACTTGTAGCGTTCGAGCAGGATGTTTCTGTAGCAAAAAGGTTGGGGGATTGGGGAGGAAAGAAAGCCCAATGCACGAGTGTGAGGGTTTGACCTCAAGTCGTTGCCCTGCTCTGAATGCAGGTTATGTATGCAACCCCGCGAACAGGAAGCTACTGGCGCGAGCCGACCATAGGATATATCAAGAGCTGCCTACAGCCTGTACCGACATACCGATATGCGTTCGGTCCCTCACGCCTTACACTCTGGAAGCTCTTCTACCTCGCTTAGTTTGAAGTTGACTGTGACGGATCTGACATCACGAATAAATATAATGACCAAAGTGGCTACCGAGGCATATCCTTTTGCCCTCGATTTATGTCGGTCCTAAACGTTCCGCTTCTAGACAAACCTGTAGGAGTTGTATGCCACTGTTCTACTGAAGTGAATAGTAATCAATTCGGTTATTCACATAAAAATCTGGGCCGGACCCAAGAGGTTTTGTTGAGTAAGCTCCAACGAGCTTATAAGGATGGTTGTCTCACTGACGCCAAGTAGACTAGGTGGTTGTGTCCTTGTCCAGCAGCTCACATCCTGGTGCTCAATTTAGATTAAAACTGCACAGTTTACCCAAGTGTCTTTCCCAGTCTCATACTAAAATTCTTCAAAGAGCGGTCAGCTGAATATTTTATGTTTCCGTTTTTACGGGTAGTTTAAACTGAAAACTCGCCGAAAACTGGTGAAGGTTTCTACTATTGCTGAAACTATTCTGCCCCTGGGGGAATTCAGCCCGCAAATGTAAGTCGAATTTGCGAACGTTTTTCATTTTTCCAAATATCTTTTATATTTTTGTATATGAGAGAGAGAGAGAGGCAAATCGACGCATTCCTTACTAAAATAAATCTGACGCGCTTTAAGCTAGCACGATGAGCTGAGGGTCGTGTCGTGGGAAGCTGCCAACTGACAGGCTACATTGGCCGTCCTCAGGCGCAAAAGTAAAAGACTGCAAAGAGACACTTCTGACACTCATGCACGTGAGCTCCGTTTCGCTGTCAGTGTAACCTGAAACATACATTTGGGGGTTAAGTCGCATGTGGCCTGCGTAGACGGGCTGTTTTACTTTGTCAGTCACTGCGTCCGAGCCCGCCTCTGATCCTTCTGATGCTGTGTTGATATCGGTGCAGAGTGAATGAGGGAAGTGAGAGAGAGAGAGAGGGCGATGCGTGCTACGCAAGTCTACCGCATTCTAGATGAATTCACCGGCAAGTCCCCGGTGTTGATCTCACTTCGTGAGACACACTGAGGACGTTGTAACTTGCCCTGATCAGACTGTCATTCTACTTTGTGTCTAAATTGCATCTCCGAAAGCAAGTACTTATCGAAGGATTTTGCGATGAGGATAGTAGAAAATGTACCGTGGATTCCGATGAAACAGCCCTCGGGATAATTGGATCAACCGTTATTGGGGCCAGAAAATGAAAGGGATTGCAAGCATTGTCGTGGACTTACTCCATTTTCAATGAACATCAGTCTACTTATTTTGACTGATTGTTAGGACAGAATTCTGGCAATCAAGACTGAGAGGATGTCCTAAATGTGGACAGACAAGGAGACAGTCTCCTGATCGGAAGCTCGAATTAGTGGTTAGCATAGACCTGTAGTCGGCGCCGCAGTGCTCCGGGTCAAGCCAACAATCAGTTCTGATTTTTGCGGGAATACTTTGTCCGGCAGGGCAGTTTGTCAGGGGGATGCCTACAGCTGTGAGGTTAAAGTCCACAAATCCATGTCAAGTGTGTCATTTAGAAGCAAACAACAAACATGTTTCCGAGTTGTGCTTTGATAAGCTTAGAGTGTCGGAGCAAAGAATCACATTTTCGACTGCTCTAATCGACAAACGCCCCCCCCCGCCCCAGAGTCTCAGTTGCCTACTGCGTGGGTGTCTCAGAACACAGGTTTGCCGTGAACTGTTCCAGCTCAGAATCACAGGCCTCAGCGCGTGAGTGACGGGCACACGTTGGAGGTCAGCGTTTGCAGGCGACTTCGCATACGTTCCTTGTGGTGTACCCAAGCAGACGACACACCCTAAAGTCCATGATGTGGACGGCAACTCGTAAACTGGTGACCGAAGGCCTAAAAGGAGAAAAATGGGGCGTAGTCGCATCGTTGAGATACACGAACACAGTCTCATATTAATTCATTCATGTCGATATCTCCACTTCTCATCGAGGTCCGTTCAATCGTGCACGCTCACCTCCTCTTCAACAGTACAAATAGTCCCCGTTCAGTGCTAAAAACCATTACAGCAGGCGTGATGCGATGCAATGCCCTGGAGCACCCAGTTGATAGACTGCCTTATTGCATCTAATCAGTGTTTGTACTCGGAGCACTACAACTTTCAGGCCTGGACTGTCGTTGGCGGCGTTCAGTTAGGCCCCAGAGAGAGAGAGAGAGAGAGAGAGAGAGAGAGAGAGAGAGAGAGAGAGAGAGGAGAGAGAGAGAGAGAGAGAGAGAGAGAGAGAGAGAGAGAGAGAGAGAGAGAGAGAGAGAGAGAGAGAGAGAGGAGAGAGAGAGGAGAGAGAGAGAGAGAGGAGAGAGAGAGAGAGAGAGAGAGAGAGAGAGAGAGAGAGAGAGAGAGAGAGAGAGAGAGAGAGAGAGAGAGAGAGAGGAGAGGAGAGAGAGAGAGAGAGAGAGAGAGAGAGAGAGAGAGAGAGAGAGAGAGGAGAGAGAGGGAGGAGAGAGAGGCTGCATGCAACCGCCTTTATATTATGGGACCGGTCCAAATGTTTTCCGATTGTTGCGTGTTACATGACCCATGTGGTTTCGTGTCTGGTGGCTCATGGTGCATCAGCCGAGGGGTGGTGTGTTCAAGTGGCACGGGGACAGCCACGACGACCTGGACACACGTATGTGTCCGAAAGGATGTAGGTCGTGTCTGCGCGTCAGCGAGCCTGAAGCCGCACGCTACAAAGTTGCATTACCTCGAGGCAGTGGGCACCAGGGTTGAAAGGGACTACAATCTCTTGGAAGTGTATTCTATGAGCGCTTGTGAGGAATATTTAACCATTTCTTCAACAACGAAAGTACACCTCGCTAGGGCGGTTAAAATGTGCATACCAGAGGACTGTTTCCATAACGTATACTTAGAAAGAAAGAGTTTAACACGAACTCTCTCCCTCCAGAATATGCAGCGGCATTTTCAAGAAACTACGATACGAGTTATTTAGGTCTCATACGTGCCATTGGAAAGAAGACCCCTAAAACTATTTGCAACAAGCTTGCCTCTCCCGTCTTTCGTTGTTCTGTTTAATGTAGGATACCGGTCAGGCTCAAACAAAAGCAAGCTGAATCGGTCCCTTGGCATACTGCATGCACTTCGGTGGGTGATTGCCAAAAAAATAATTTTACCCGATCCTTCGGTTTTTTTAGCCCTAGTAGTCTAAATACGTTAATCCAGCAAGAAGTCTATAGGAAAAGGCAGCATTTTGACAAACACAATGACCTCATCCATGCATATAACGGCCGCAGTCAAATTCATATGCAAGGAGGGTTTTGAAAGGTGGAAAACACACGAGACACAGAAAATCGGATAGAATAAGATGCAAAGGCGATCTATGCGGACCAGTGGTTTATTTATTCGATGTTTCGAACTCTAACACGAGCTTATCGTCAAGAAATAAAGCAACTTTTCAACTCACCGCAGACGTAACTCACTTTCACTATGAGTAAGCACTGGATCAGAAACCGAACGTGATACCCGCAGTTGTTCACTAAATTCCAGGGACTCAATGGTTAGGGTTAAGATTAGGTTAGAATTAACGTAAGGGTTAAGGTTAGGGTTTGAAGCAGGGTTAAAATAAGGGTTACGGTTAAGGTTTGGGCTAAAGTTAATGTTATTGTTGGGACACAGTGGCCCCTAAATAGGCCGCGTGCTAGATGCGGTGGATCCCTACGGGGGCCAGCTCAGGGCGCGACAGACGCTATTCGGGTTGAGCTTTCGTAACGAATTCCCAGCATTGGGGAGGAGGAGACGTGGTGGCACGCGTAGGTGCAGGCCCACACCGCACCAGGCAATTTTGCCATTCTGACACTCCCGCTCCGTGGGATCTGGATCAAGCGTGGCGGCACGGTCAGGATCGTCTCCGGCTGCGCCAGCCACCCGTGCCCAACTCGCATCCAGTCTTCTTGACCTTATATTGACACCGCGCACAGGTGGGTAAGGGAAGAGAGAGAGCAGTAGCTGCAGCGCAAGTCTACTATCACTTAAAACCAATCCACGCGCAAGTCACCATCCCTGCACCACCATGCTGTGGAGCAAATGGTGGACACCGACGGACAACAACGGTCGAACTGTTGTTAGGTCACCTGTATTAGGGGCAGTGGTATTTCAATGTTCTGGCACTTGGGAGCATATAAATAATCCAAATTTTATTTTTACAATCTGAATTTGTTAAAAATGGAAGAACCTTACCTTTATGTCTTCTGCAAAATACTACCCGATCGCATAATTGAGCTTGTAATATAGACAACGCACCAGCCTTGGTTCCAATGTTGCATTTCTGGTCTCTATCGAAGTAACACTGGTTCTTCAGACACCAGCCAATTTATTCGTAGAAAATATCATAGTGGCATCGTCAGAGACATTATATGGAAAAACAGTAAAGAGTAATTTGGTTTCTGGGGCTTTCGAATAAGCTCTTGCTGCGAAAAATGCCTTGGATGCTTCCCCCCCGCCCTCCTTCATGAGATATTTTATTCCGGGCGTGACGCTGCAAAGTGATCGACATAAGTGCGCACTCAAAGATGAGGTTCAAGTTACACAGTCAACCGTGTACCTGCTGGCTAGGTGTGTTCAGTGGCTTGTGCCTGAGGCTCCACCCCCAAAGGTCGAAAACCTGAAATTTTCGTACCGAAGGAACTATAAATCCTAATGAGGCCTTCATTGTTACGCCGGTTTCGGAAGGGAATATCGAACAGCGAAGAGAGGAGCTACGTTTACTTTGTCATGTCTGCTTTTGGCGTGTAAGTCCTCCATTAATGTCCACGAGTTATTGTGGATTATGGAGGAATCCCTTACACTTACTTTCGCACAGGCCCTTGAAGCACATTGGGAAGAAACGCTTCCAACGTCCACCATGACTGGGACCTTGAGAAGGGCAACATAAAAAAGCAACGAACAAAATTGGCCATCCATGTCATGCTGGCAGTCCGCTTTTTTGTTCGCTGTGACAGAAGTGAGTGTGAGCGAGGTTGTACCTGAAAAACAGGTCTGTAAATCAGTCACCTTGAGCTCCCACTTTTACGGCAACAGTTTTTAACTTAACTGTTTATTTGCTGACGACGAGTAGGGCAGAAAAGTTAACACAAAGCTCCTAACCAAATTGTTCCGTCCTTTCGAAAACGCTATCAATTGCAGGCTTAAATTTCAGAAGAAGTACACAAAAAAGAACTAGCAAAGGAAACTTCTACCGACTGCCTGTGCTTCTATGAGTGGTCAGTCAATCACAGACAATTCGGTGGCCTTTATTTTGACTGCGTACAGCTGTGTATGCATAGGGCAAATCGGATAGTCTGAATCGCCACAGTACCATCATCCCCTACTCCGTCTACTTCCGGTTAGCCAAGTCAACTCACCTGCCACAATCATAGGACAGCGTGATTTCAGTCTGTGACCATTGCAAAATGAATCAGATCTTTACATTACAATCACAAAACCTACAGTGAGGTCATCTTCTAGTTTGGCATTAAGGCGTAAAAGAAGCAATTTGTGCCAGGTATTAGATAAATAAAATCATATTTACTGTCAGTTTGATAGCTCGTTGGCATTAACTAGACATCCCTACCTTATTTGAAAGGCCCAATCCGCGTAAAATCCTGATTTGGCGGCCGATACGTCTGTTAGTTTTGGTGACCCCCTACTATGCAGCAGGGTCAACGTCTCTATCTGTTTATTTAAAGATTTTGATTATCTAGGGCTGCGGGCTTGTAAGTGAGGTCATTGCTGAATGGATCACAGAGATAAAGCAATTGCGCAAATCGGAGCAAATATTCCAATACCAGGTACGGATTAAAGAATGAAGAAGGAGCCACACGGAGCATCAGCACCATTTCGCTGTTTGCCTCAGCTTTGGAAATCGTATAGGAGTCCATTGTCAATGAGACCAACACTTCCAAGAAAAGTGGTTAATGGGGGATGGTTCAGGCAACCAAAAGCTATTACTACATCTCCGTATGCACCCCAGTCAGCATAAGCGTGTATGCTGAGGTCGTTAATTCGGTGGTACGTTCGGTATTCTCTGAAACAACACATTGAAGCACTTTCGCATCCCACTCAACGCAATCCTCCCTAACAAGGTGAGAAGAACACAACAACACAAATGTCCTTCCTTAATGCACACATCAAGTGAGGTCCTCATAGTGGATTTAAAACAGCAGTTTATCAGGCAATGGATAACTAGCCTGCCATCCTTCACATATGCGGAGCTATGCGACTGCTAGCTGGGCAGTCTGAAGGCACAGCGGGCCGAGTTCATGCCAATACAACCGGCAGGAAAAAGGTACCCGTGGCTTACTGGTAGAGTGTTAGAGCTACTAACGTTCAATGAACCGCATTCGTATCTCAGATCCTCCATACTTGGGATAGAGCATAGGTGTCTGACGATGGCTAATAAGCCAAAATGATCATTGCATTATTTTGTCTTTTTCGGCACTCGTTTTCTGGTCGCTGAGCGGTTACTTTCAAGGGCTCAAAATTGAGCCCTAAGGCGTAACGGGTAGAACAAGTCTCAAACATAACATGGCAGGCGATTGCTCTTCCTAGGATAGTAAATATCGGTGAACCAACTGCAGTTTTCATCGCTGATGAGCATTTCCCCTATGAGCTCGGAAAGAAATAGGTGATTCTAGTTCCTGATCAGCTTCCTTCCCATCAGAAGTGCTGTAGCATGTGTATTGCCCGCATATAAGATCCTTTTGCCACATGTATGTGCATTTTGGTAATTGCTGTAGAATCTGAGGATACTACTGTTGTTTCAAGGTTTTCCAGAACCTCTTAGTTGTCCACTGCCCATTTTTTTCTGCTGGTGAACATGCCGCAGAATGGAAGCATTTCCATTCTTCTTCTTCTTCTTCTTCTTCTTCTTCTTCTTCTTCTTCTTCTTCTTCTTCTTCTTCTTCTTCTTCTTCTTCTTCTTCTTCTTCTTCTTCTTCTTCTTCTTCTTCTGCTTCTTCTTCGTCTTCTTCTTCTTCTTACTTTCTTAAACTTTTTCAGCTATAACTACAAGTTATTGCTACACTTTTCCCCTTTGAGATCAGGTTTGAGATCAGTTTTTAGCATTTTTAGCCCTCATTCCTTCATTCGGAATGTCAGCCCATGCCTATTTTATTCTGCTCCGCAGAACCTACCAGAGGTATCTCAATTTGGAAAAGTCAACTGCAACGCAAAACAAGGTCAACATCGGAATGCTCAGGATTCAGATTAGGATATCGCAAAAACGGGCTTCTTTGCCTTCATCCACTGACACAAGCCAACCTCTGGATCAGCTAACCCCCTCACCAAGAATCGTAAGCATATTAAGGGATTTTTGAGTGGCTTAAAGTCAATTGATTCGAATAAAATTTCTAAAATAGAGTAACAGGTGACTGGTGCAGGCAACAAAATCCCAGATAACCACTCCGCTCATTATAATGTTTGCGGGTACACTTTTATATACTTGGGCATGCATACAGAACTTTCAAACATCACAAGAGGGCCCGTTCTTCACACCATCCTTTGAGCTTTTGGACCCAGAAACATAAACCCCGGCATGCTCATCAAAGGTGACAAGTACAGCTGTCACAACAGATGTTCCATGAAGATGGCGCTACTATGTCAGCGCAAAACCTTTTTCTTCTACTGACGTATTGGCTGTAGGCACTTCAATACACTTGACTGCGTCACGACACGCTAAACCTCGCAGCTTGGAATACTGCCAGATGGCGAGGCCATTCAGCCGGTGTGGTGAGTGCTGAGTGTGTGCGGCGCGACCGACCCGAGGCCTCCACCTGAATCTGGCCCTTGTGGCAAACTCAGTCTCACGCAAGACTCGAGTCACCTCTTGTTTTTAAAAACATTGTGCAGGGAGCAGCTCATGTGTGGCACGCGTAAACTGGTTGGTTGGCTTTTTCAGGTACTGCACCTTAGACTGCATCCGCTCGTCTTGGCTCTACCTTACCACAGGGCCCAGGTGAGTGAGAGAGAAGAGCTTACGGTAGATGCTGCGCAAATCCGCTTCCAACTCACGTAAAGGACACCATCCCTGCCCTCACTAGTCCGATGGGATCACGATGTATGTGATTTTTCACGACACTTGAACTTTCGGGCGTGTTGATGATAAATGGATAATGTAAGATGCTCTCGAGGTGCATTTGTCTAATGTAAACAAGACTTCTCGCGAATAAGTGCCGAGGGTACAACCGTAATGGCGCTCCAAAACATTGAATAGTAGACGCGTTTCATTACTGCCTTACCATATTGACCAAGGTTAACCGGTCCTACTTTTTTTGCGGAAAAACTTAACCTGTGAGCACTGCCTACATATCGAATCATGCTAATTCCTGTTGATGAGGGCTTACTTTCGCCGTTGCATCTCTTTCCTTGTTCTCCACCGGTCTAGCAATTTAGAACCAATCAGAACAGGAAGGTCGGGTTGAGATAAACAATTATAGTACTGGTAGAAGATCCTTACCGAAAAAGACAAGGGAGACTTGAGCGGCCATTTTTGGCTTATTAGTCGGCATCAGCCAATTGTACTCAACCCCATATGGTGCACCACCCGAGGCTCGAACTCGCAACCTGTTGATCAGAAGGCCAACGCTCTAACCATTGAGCCGCGAACTCGTTGTCTTGTCGATTCCGATTGGGAATATTAAAATCGGTGGAGGGAAGCTCACGTATCGTTGCCCGGACTCAATCTTCCTGTTCTACCTTGGGGCCTACTCTCGAGCATCATCAGTTGCCAGCTGACGACTAGTATTAAAGGCAGAAGAACATTACTGACAAATACAATGGAGACTGGAATGGCCATTTCTGGCTTGTTAACCGTCATCACGGATATCGTCGAAAACGACGGCCGAACTGCCAATGGCCGTCTTCAGCCGGTCATACCCAACTCCAGGTGGTGCAGCTATTGCCCACAATACCTTCGCTTGCTCGGTCTGTGAAGCAAAACAGATTGATTGCTGCTTTCAGGATATTAAAACCAGGATCAGATCAGAAAAGCGCGTTAAGTGACTCAATGTTTGACCACACCAGTGGCAAGTTCGAGTCACATATATCAAAAATTATCAATTACGTCGGGTCAAGCAAGCCCTCCCGTAAGATGGAAAATGGAGGAAACTGCAGATGGACATGCCCGCACACACACGGCCGTTCGACCGTTGAGTTGAGTTGAGTTCAGTTCGATTAGTTCCGCCGTGGGCCCCGCGGCATGATGGTGTGAGAACAATGAGTTGCGTGTGATTCAGTTTATTGGACATGTGCTGCATTTATCGAACTTCTTCCGCCTCATCTTGGCCCACGGTCAGGACCGTGTCAAGGAAACCGGAGGCGGGAGGGGGTGGAGGTGGCTGGCCCGACCGGAACCGCCCCCTAAGAGTCCCGCCACACCTAGGTCGGATCCCCGGTGGTGAAAGTGCAATAGAGGCCACAGTATGCACAAGCCATTGCAGCCTGCCTCTCAGTCCACCAGTCGGCCACTCTACACGAACTCACGCTGGTAAAGTGTGCGTGAATCGCTCAGGCCAGTGTAATTTCTGCAGGATTTTTTTACAGTCCATCACGAGCCACCATGTCAAAGGCTTTTTTTCAGATCCACAAAGGTAGTTTATAGGTGGGTGCGATTCTCTTGGCACTTCTCTTGTAGCTGGCGAGCGACGAAGAGCACGTCGATTGTTCCGCGGTGTCTTTGGAAGCCAACTTGGCTTCCCGGAATCAGGCCGTCTTCTAGTTAGTCGTTAAGACGACTGGGAAGGGTGGTAGCGAAGATCTCTACGATGACCTTGAGCAGCAAGATGCCTCTGTGGCTATCCCCGAGTCACGCCCTTGACATCCTCAGGAACTTGTCCTTGACACCACCTGGAATATCGTTGCATGTTACTTCATCAGCCGGGGGTCATTGCGTTTGTAGACTTCGGCGGAGATCGCACCAGATCCTGGTGCTTTCCCGCTGGACAGTTGTTGTGCGGCCCGAGTGGTTTCTCGTAGGGGGGGGGGGGGGAGAGATCCCTGGCGTTGTTCGTTTCCACTTGGGGAAGCCGTTAGATGGCAGTGTCTGAGCTGGTTGATAAGTGGTTGAGGACACTTCTGAAGTGTTCGTCCAAGCGTTTCAGTATTTGTGATTTCTCCGTCAGAAGTGTTGTTTCATAGGAACTGAGTACAGGTAGGGTCCTCTTGGTGAAGGAGCCGTAAATGGCCTTTTTGGAGCCGAAAAGCTTCTTCCTTTCGTTGCCATCAACGTACCCTTGAATTTCTACGTCCTTGAGAGCCATCCAGGCGTTCTGCATCTCCCGTAGCCGTTGCTGTAAAAGGCGGCATCTGAAGATGCCCGCATATTTGGCGTCGATCAGGTCGTCCATGGTGGCTTTGCGCAGTCTAGTCTTCTCGGTGAGTAGGTTGCTGATATCAGCGTTGATGTTGTCAAACCAGTCTTGATCTTCATGGCATGCGCGTCCAACTCCGGGGGCGGTGGACTGGATGACGTTCCGTAGTCGGCACTACCGTGTCTCCACAATGGCATCATCATCAGGTGTCTACAGTTCTTTTAGTCGCTGGGTCAGTTAATTGCTGAAATAAAAACAGTGAGTAGGCAGACTTAACAGTAGAGTGTTTACCTTACCTGGTGCTCTCTTCCCTGCTGGCCTCCTGCAAGGCTGCAGCGGAAGCCTCACCTTGGAGATGACGTGGCGGTGATCAGTCCAACAATAAGCATCGCGGGTCACCTTGGTCACTAGCACATTCTGTCGATCTCGCCTCCGGACGAGAACATAGCCCAGCAGCTGCCAACACCACGATTGGGAATGCATCCATGTTGCCTTCTCCCACGTCGAAAGGCGTATGAAGGTGTTGTTTAGCCGGGGACGATGTTTGGCGCGGGTTCGTAGAAAAAGGGGGTCGTTATCATTACATTT
The DNA here is from genome assembly GCA_017591395.1 of Schistocephalus solidus. Lineage (NCBI taxonomy): Eukaryota > Metazoa > Platyhelminthes > Cestoda > Diphyllobothriidea > Diphyllobothriidae > Schistocephalus > Schistocephalus solidus. The sequence continues at coordinate 144,510 of WEDG01003182.1, forward strand.
GCCGAGATCAGGGGGACACAACACTCCCTGCCAGGAAGCGTGGTCTGTCCTAACGCGGGCGTTGAAGTCCCCAAAGACAACCAACTTGTCCACCTTCGGCATAGTCATCAGGGAGGTATGCAGGTCCTCATAGAATTCGTTCTTCACCTCATAAGAGCTTGTCATCGGGGAAGCATAGGAGATGATGATAGCGACGAATTTGGTTCCTCGAAGAGGCAAGTGCAAAGTCATAAATCGGTCGTTTATGCCCTGCGGCAGACAGGACAGGCATCGGACGATATCGTTCAGGATGTTAAAGGCTATGTCAGCGTCGCGTTGCTCTGCTTTTGGGCGGCCGCTTTAGAAGAAGGTGTGGCCGGCACCCACCACCTCCAGCTGACTCTCTTCAGAGAGACGGGTTTCGCTGAGAGCAGCGATGTCCACCTTATAGCCCTCCAGTTCTCGAGCCACTAGTGCCGTTCTCCGTTCCAGCCGGGTGCTCCTTGAGTTGTCTAAAACGGAACGATCATTCCAGGCTGCTAGAGGGAACAGACTATTTAGCAGCCCATAGGCTACAGTGGTCGGGATGAGGCGGGGTTGTTGTTATTATTTTCGTTATGTTTTCAGTTGTTTCGACCGTAAGTGCTGCATGTGTGATCCGCGGTCTTCGTGCGGGGGACGCGATATCAGCATTTGTTTAGGGCACCTTTTTTAACCCTGTCTCCTCGACGGGGTAAACAGAGCTGCCCCTAAATAAGGCTGCTTGGACGACTGCCGAGGTGCACTATGGGTCACGGTTTGATTTAGCGGAATAGCGACCCAAGTTTCCCTGGGCCGCCTACGGGACTGTATATCGTCATCTCGGTAGGACCTTTGAAAGCGCAGATAGGAGGGAGGGGGATGGGAAGGGGAGCAGAAGTACCGGGGGTGGGGGCATAAAGCACCGGATACCATAATCTGGTTTAGCCCGCCGGTCGAGGCGGTTACCGAAGTGTGGCCGCTAGGTCGAGCCTAACTTCGGGGAGCCACAGATGAGAGCTGAGTGTCAATTAAGGGACGTTAGGCGTACAGACAAGTGATACGCCCCTACTATGACCTCCATGTGGAACTCGTGACTGGACAGGCACGCACACCGTCCCCTTGTTGCGAATGGGATGCGTTCCGTCGGGCGAGAGCCCCGTTCTCATGGCACACAATGCAGCATTGTCTGGTTGCGGACCGTCGATATGACGCATGCTGACCCTAGTAGGCGCCATGACTCACAGGTTCGAAGGTCAAGACCGTCCAGTACTGCGCTCGAGAGCAGGCCAAACGTTCAGGTAACCTTCCCTTTATAAAGGGTTTACTCAAAAACTTACGTGTGAGAAACTTCGTTGCTTTAGGTTGCCTCGGTGCAGACTGTCCTCACGTCCTTTCGAGCCTCACGCACTTTAACCAAAATGTACACGATGTGTGAATGGTCTTAAGCAGGTGCAAAGTGGCTTGACTCTCCCATATTACCTCAAAATGGACTTTCTTGTAGTTAATTGCTAATTTCAGTCTGTGCTGCGGCCAGCAAAAATGCCTCCTGAGGTTATTTGCGGAAATTATGCCCCTCTGATAAGAGCGCAATACGGTTTGCGAATTCCACAACCAAAGCCAAATTTTTCTGACAGAAAAAAAACATTAGCAGATGTGTAGACCTGCACTAGCCCTTCTGCGGGCACCTCCTGCGTCAGTCTGTCTCTGGCACGTACTTGCAGGCACGTAGCAACGACAGTCAGATTTTCGGCCAAGTACAGCTATCCAAACCGACCGACGAGAATCCGAAACATCGAGCCAAATGAACTGCTTGGTATAGCGATTGCAACTCCTTCTGAAGTGCTTCCTGTAACTCGTCTATCGGCACTTTTAAAGCGCATCAGGCGTAGAAAAAGCGCGCCCCATCGATCTAATTGCCACCAGTTAGGGCAATCTATTCCATCTGTCTCCATTAAGTCACTTTATGTCTTTTTAAACCACTACTTTCTTCTCACTGTTTGATTCTAGCGTAAACGATCAACCAGGACTATGAAACTTTCAACACATTCACAGAGTATTGTCTCGCTCTACGTCCCAGAGCGCGAGGATGTCTCCTCCCTCATAATGGGTCCCCTCGTCTCCGGCCTGCGAACCTTCGAAGCCCGGTACTTGGGAATGCTGCCGTTGGACCATAAATTCCACAGATGCAAATACTACGCCCGGTGCTGGTCCGCCCTACGGACCCAACCGGCAGAAGTTGTCCTCGTGCGAAATCCCATCACGAAGAAGATGGAGACCCGATCTCCACGACTGCCGTGGCCAGTCACCTATCTCATGGGCAGCTCCGCCCTGGACTTCGAGGTGCCGACCTCTCCACGGATAAAACAGTTCACATCCGGCGTGCTCTACCTCACCATTCTTAGTGCTTGTGGCCTGCGCAGCTTGCAACTCACACGGTTGCTCAACAAATACCGACCACGGCAGCAGCTGGGCAACCCGTCTGAACACACGGGCGTTGTGGCGGCCGAAATGATGGCCTACTCCCAGTCTCTGGCACGTGGCACTGAACGCTTCTCCACTTACGTACAGCTGCAGTTCGGGAGGGATCGCTGTGCCACAAAGGTACGTGCCAACTGGACATGTGCTCATATCTGTGCATCAATTAGGATGCAGGGAGGAGGGTGGACGGCCGACAGCTAAGCGGTCCTGGGTGGGACCGATCGCCATCCGATGCCAGCTAGGCATTGAAATCCCCGCTGAAGAGTATAATGCCAAGTACGGCAGGGACGATAACGTGGTGGTGGGGTTGGAGGGCAGCAGAGGACCTACTGAGACGAGGACAAAGGATTCCCAAACCAGCGCGAACAGCAGCCTTTCAGGCGAGCGCTGGAGTTTTAGAGCTTACAAGTATACCAAATAGACAAACATGTCCAAAGTTGATTTAAACGCCTCCTTCACCAGTTTAGATCCTGTCCCAAATAAATACAGAAATGTTCAGTTCCATCTGGAACTCAGCGTAGAGGTGTTAGCTTACTTGACAGTTTGATATTCTCCAGCGGCGATGGCTTCCACTGGAAGCCGCAAGTCGTGGTGGGCGTAGGACGATGCTGACGCGTGAATTAGCTTATAGTGAGACAGACTTGCGATGCGTCTACCGCACTCTCTCTCTCTCTCTCTCTCTTTCCTTCATCACCCACCCGGCTTCGATGGCAAGACGCAACCCGGACGACCGAGGAAGGGCTCGAGTACAAAGACTGGCACAACTAGGCAGCTCATCAACACGTGATTACTTAGTTTTTTTAAAACGCTTGCGGACCTTCTGAGATCTGCTCTTCTTAACCGAATGTAAACATGGGGCTTTTGTCACGTTTTTGGATGGCTAAAATGTACGAAATTTGCTTTTATGTATGTTTTAAATGCTGCTTCTGCTTCCACGGGACTGTAGGACACCGCGTCTACGGTACCTTATGCAAATCCCAAACAAAATTGAATATCAAAAGTAATCATATTTTAGACTCAGAAATTCACATATGATCCCGTCTGGAACCAGACCTTCTGCTTTGCTATCACAAATTGTTCGCCATTCCTCATGGATGTGCAGCTGTACAACATCGCAAATCCCAACATCACAGGTCCTGCCTCAGGAATTGAAAAGCTTGCTGAGTGAGTTCGCATGTTGTGTTGGCTTCGATATTGCACTCTTCCGTACTTTTTTGGCGTCGTGCCACCTTTTTGGGACAGATTCATTATCATTTTTGATAAGTAAATCCCCTAATAACCGTACCTTACGAGTAAAAAATTTCACATAAGAATTACCCTTCCTTTAGCCAACAGATTTAGACTTCCATACACTGTAAGTTAGCTACCATGCCGCGCCTGGATTCCGGATACTGCGCTGTGAAAAGAACTTGCAAGCAGTTATTTTACGGTCTATAGTCTGTGAAATCGGCTGGTGCGAGTAGTTAGGGCGGTGGACTTCTAGTCGCTAGGTTGCGAGTTTGATCCTTGCGTGTTGCTACACCTAGGGTTGGGTATGACTGGCTGATGATGCTGACTAATAAGCCAGAATTGGGCATCCAGTTTTCCATTTCCGTTGTCGGTAATGATATTAGAGACTGTGGTTTATTGGTTAGAGTATTTTTGTAAAAAAGTTGGCTTTGGCCTAGGCTTGGGTCACTTTACGACTCTGCGTGAACTTTGCTGTGTTTACTTTTACCAATATATATCCTACTCCCAGGACGCTTATTGACATCTCCCACCTGCCGCTGGACATCACTCAACGAATGGAAGTGGAGTTGAGTGGTCCACAACCCCGTCCACGTCTCCTCTTCCTGGCCACTCTCACGGGTCTCAGCACCACCCACAACCGCCACCTAGACTATTCAGGCACCATGAGTCAGAGCTTCGAGGTGGGCACAACCCCTAAGGCCTCCTCTCCCCAGCCCCGGCCTACGGTCGCCTCCCTCCAAAACTCTGAGGCTTCTTTCCAACTGTTACCGACTTTGCCATCGGTATCGTCCGAATTCTGTGACCCGATGTTGCTGCATTCTGTCGACTCCCAGCTGATTGAACACTATGTAGGCCCCAGTCGTTTTTTTGTTGCTTTCGATGGTAGTGATAATGGGTTATGTCAAGCATTGCCGTTTGTCTTCTCTGTGCGATGCCATCATCTTTCAAAAGCACACAGCCACTGCCCTGAGGTCAGCGAACAGGGCAGGTTAACAAGCTGGCGGCGTGCCATGAAGCAGTACTATAATCCAGACGGGAATGCAGATAAGGACAAGGGGTGCTTGGGTGGCCCTTTCTGGTCAATTATCCGTCCTCAGTCAGTCATACCCAACTCGCGGTTTGGATAAGCTGGGATTGGGACCTGCATTTTTGGGTCATTAAGCGCGTTTCTCAGTTTTCTGCCTTTGCGTCAGAGGCCTGCCGCCTAGTTGCTTGTGACCAGGAATGTTTACTAACGTAGGAGGACGTTCAGCGATCAGATTAATACGATACATGCTCGTTTTTCCTGCATAATTACTAAGTGTTATGCGGCTGCCTGAAAAGAAGCTAGACTAAATATCAAGGCGCAACCGATAGGTGAGCGCCTTCCCATGATAGCTGACCGTATTCTACCCGGAGCAGACGAGACATGGGTATTCAATATCAATTATTCGGAAGCAATGTAGTGGCTCCACTCCGCGCGCATTAACCTCTGAGACAGCCAATCATAGGCGCCCAAAAACTGCTATCACCCGACAGTTTGACCGTCGTAGTCCGACGATGTCTACCGAATACGCCACAGAAGGCTGATGCAGGAACGGTGACTTGCGCGTGAATTAGTTTTAAGTGATAGACTTGCACTGCATCTACAGCACTCTATCTTCCCTTACCCGCCTGTGCCCGTTGTCAAGAGAGAGTCAAGAAGACCGGAGGAGGGAGAGAGCGCAAGTGGCTGGCACCGCCGGAGACGCTCCTGACCATGCCATCAAGCCTGAATCCTATCCCACGGAGTGGGAGAGTCATAACCGGCAAAAGTGGCTGATGCGGCATGAGTCCGCACCTACACGGGCCCATGGTTGACACGCCTCCCTCCATTTTCGGCATTTGTTGTGGGAGCTCAACCCAAATAACCCCTGTTGCACCCTGATTAGGCCCCCGTCTTGGTCCAGCGCGTCTACCACGCCTCCCGTCTAAGGGCACTCTATCATCAAATCAACTGGTCAAGCGGACACCGGCTGACTCTCACATGACTTTTATTCACGCACGCCCACATCACGCTAGTGGACAGACCCTCGAGTAGGTCCCGAGCTTGCCGCGCGTCGGTGCCTCTGACCACCACTGAGTTTCTGTACCTATTATTTGTAGGAAAATATCCATCCGACTTTGTTTATTCAGCGTGTTTATTTGCGTATCCACCTGCTTTTTTTCGCTTTTAGGGTTGGCGAAACTCCCTTGCGAACCGGTACGATGTCGGTTTTTTGCGCGTAAAAGGTAAACGCGATGGTTCAATTGGCGTCTCCAAGTAGTTCTTCGTTTGCCGCTTTTCAATTTCCTCAAAAATTGACCACTTACTTGGAGTAAATCAGTTTATTTCAAGGTTTATAGACGTAGATTGAAAGTTGCTATTAATATTTGTGTCGACTTCTACCAGCCACAGCAAGATAACTGCGTAATATTCATTTAACTGGCAATAGGCAGCCAGTAGTATATTTAGGGGTTACAGGTGGAACCATATTCATAGCACAGGTATTAGCTAAAAAGGCTTTAGCCATTACCTGTGCTGTGAGTGTGGTTCCAACAAAAACCCCTAAAAGTAAGTAATTTTTAAAATCAGCATCTCAACGGTCCATTACTTCCCTAAGTTCCTCCCTTCAGTTTATCTATATGCATACGAAAGGTGGCATAGATAAGCGAGCAAGAACTATAAAAGGACCACTGACGATCAGTTCCCTAAAAATCCTAAAGCCACTTCTTTTATTAGTAATCGCGGCCGCTGATTTGGAGGCCAAGGACTTGAATGGAAAGTCGGATCCCTACTGTGTGCTGGATCTCCTGAATATGCGCGTCCAGACGCAAACGATTGAAAAGACTCTCAGTCCGCGATGGAACAAGACCTTTATTTTGTAAGCTTCGCTGCGCGCCATTTTTTTGCTTCTTAAACATGCATAATTAGATGCAGCACTCTTCCAGCAGTCATTCTTTCAAAAAAGATATCAGGGCGAAATATTGAGCAGTGTGACTTATTTTTGTAGTCCAGTTACAGATATTCACGCGGTCCTCTCCATAAGAGTCATGGATCAGGACAAGAACAAATCTGAATTCTTGGGACGATTGGCCATTCCCCTTCTGTGGGTGAGTGAAATGACAAAAGTAAGCGTTGATATAAAAAAGAGGGGAAAACGCTACCATGAATACAATTTGCATTAAATGACACCTTTAAATAAACACTGGAGTGGTACTCTTTCCCAAAAATAGCTGCCCCATGAATACTCCAGGAAGCATAGTAAGGGGCCGTTCATGTATCCTCAAGTTAGGGTCATTTATACTCGCGTTAACTATCTATCATTTCGCTTAGCCCTTTTGAGAAAAGTGAGGTAAATATTAGGACAATCACAAGAGCCTGCGATGGAGTGTTTTCCTAGCATAGGTCAATGACTCACTAACCAGTCAGAAATTATAACTACCAAGCTAAACCTTTCTGTCATGCCGCGACTGATTTTGCCGCTTATTGGTCGAGATGGTGGCATCCACGCTGGGGAAGTTTCCCAAAGAAGGTTTGAGTAAGTGGGAAGACGGACCAGAACCTTTATTTTTAATGGTCAGCTGAGGAAGACAAACCGAAACTATTCTTTCGAATGTCAATGCAGAGTAGAGCAGGAAGAGAATGGGCTACCATGTTAACACTGGCAGGTGGCAGTTCATTCTCCAGGATGATACTGCCCTGACTCCTATCCAATATTCGGTTGTTTTCTTCACCTTGTTGAGTAGCTGATCTCAGTCAGCGTAAACACGAGCCTGACCAATTTGGTCAGTAGGTTCAGCATCCCCATCCACCTCCTACTTTACCAGTACTCGTAACACCCCAACAGCGTTTAGGCTGGCAAGTTGGACAGTACTCATTGAAAGCGCGTCAAGATAGGTTGATGGGGCAAGTTCAGGAAATTTGGGCCCAACGAGGTATGGAGTTGCTGACGATTTGTTTGTCCTGTATAGTTCACAGCAGCACTATCTAGATTGTTGATCAACTTAGCGACTTCTTGTTAGTTTTAGGGGGAAGGCGTTTCATTGCCAGCCCATGTACTTTGCCCTACTCTAAGGATATGAAGGAAGAGATTTCTGAAAAAAATACACTAGTCAACTTAAGTTATGTTGTTCCAAGTTCTGGGGAAGAAAAATGTTTTCTGTCCAATAGTGTAGGCTCTCATCATTTGTGATCAGCTACTTAGTTAACTCTAGGCACCCTAGGTTGTCATGGATTTTGCAACATCCAATTTCTCCACTCCGAGTTGGCTGAAGTGCCTCACTCTCCTCAACGAGGACCACATGACTCATTTGCAACAGACACACCAACTGAAGGCTGTATTGGTTTGTTGTCGATGGTTATCCATATGTAGGACATTATTAGAATAGTGTTAGACTGTCTCGAAAGATACGTTTGGGCTTGAGCAGGCTCAGACGATAGCCTGTTTCGAAGCGAAGAGCTCAAGACACGCATTTAATTCGCAAAGTTGGATACTACCTTCCGAAGGGGATTCAGGTTTCAGCGAATTCCGTGATCAGCTGTTAGCACAGTTAACTAATCGGCTTGGGTTGGTTTGGTCACAACGGCGCTATTGTGCAGCGAAGCCTCATCGGTGCACAGACGTTATGGTGACACTTAGTCGATATTTCAGTGAGCGGGGCATACGGATCGAAGTGCGATTATCGATTTTTTCGAGGATCCTAGTTCCAGTCAAGCTGCAGTTCTGTTATCTAATAAAATAAACCTGAATTGAGATTCGACTTTGCTCACGGGCTTTATGGGGGTTCGAAGCCCACAGATGAGCAAACTGATCGTTAACAATGTATGAAACTCTCGCCAACAACAGTCGGGCTCAAATAAGAGCATGCATACCTTTTAAAAATGCAATGCTGAGCTGAATAAATACGACGCGCAGTTACCCGAAAGCTTTCATATTTGCCCCTTTAACGCATAACGCAAAAAGCCTGAATATGGACGTCGTTGGGGGGTCAAGATAAGGTGCATGTTTCCTTGTGCCTCAAGCGGGGTGATTTCGAGTCCATGATGCGATACCAATTGTAGCGAGGTTGGAACTGAATTCTTTTTATTCACCGAAGGCCAGGCATTCCTTAAGATAATGCCTTATTCGTAACGTTAAGGCCCACCACGAAGACCGTGGTGGCACACATGGAGGCGCGTTTGCATCTCGAGAAGATTGTCCGATGACATACTCGTTTTCACAGTCCGTGGGGCCCACTGATGAACCGAACCTCTCGCAGCTGCGTCATGCAGCGGCACAAGATCGGCGAAATACGCGTATCTGGGCTTTTAGCTAGTACCTGTGTTGCCAGTATGGTCAATAATTAAGAAATTAAATATTTCTGAAAGGCACTAAATGATAAACCAAATGAAATCCGGCGTTGCATGGCTAGAGGTTTTTATCCTCCTTTGACCTGTGCTCTTGCGAAGTGACTACTAATGTGGTCATGACCAGAAAATTTGCTCACTTCGTCTACCTAGTACGTCGGTTGCCACACCCGTGTTATTTTGCTTAAGTGAATGGGGTTTAGAAGTCAGAGTGCGCGAAACGGATGGAATCTTCCAGACGCGGAAACGGCCCGCGAAGAGCATTAGACACCAACTGTTTTATATATATGTAAAATCATTCTGCGCACGAACGACGTCCTTCTGTTTCTTTCTGGTTTCAAGATAAAGAATAATGAACAATCGTGGTATGCTCTAAAGGATGCCAATCTACGTGGTCGAGCAAGAGGTTCACTCTTATTGGAATTCTTCTTCGTATATAATCACGTAAGTTTGCATTATGCCTATAGTACTTTTTTGCTGGACAAGGCATCCGATTGTAAACTAAAATTTGCCCAACAATAATTTCTGGAGAAGCTCTTCCTTGCCATGAGCAAGAAGGTCTCATTCAACAGCAAAGACGGTTGGAATCACCTAATTCTACAGAGGATGGGCAATCAGTGACTTGCATTTCTCAGCTTGCAATTTAAAAAAAGTACGAACCAGCAGGATTTCTACATGCACTATCACTTTCATTTACGTTGGGTCTCTAAACGAAACCACTTGATTGGTTGTGAGGTTCAAACAGTCGGCCGATGCATGTAAGAAGAAAAACAGTGTGAGAACTCAATTCTCATGAGCAAAAATAAGCACATTTCGCCCTATAATA